>CM018899.1:7543133-7545633 GCA_009663005.1 Actinidia chinensis
GTCAAGATGGATTAAAAAGTATTTGAAGATAAAATTTTAAAAATTAGATTATTGGATCTTCTCCATATAAATATCAAGAATTTAATTTTTTTTTATAAAACTCATGTCTCAAAATGTAAGAAATTTTTATTAGACACTAACTACCGCTATAACAAAAGCTTATCTTATATTACAATTAACTTAAAAATTTTAAAAAATTATTAGTCTTCACATATAAACAAATAATATGGCATGATACTTCAAAATGATTAGGATATGTGTAATGTCATTAATAAGTTTTAAAAGTTTTTATACCGCGATCGACTCACGACTCAATTTGTCATCACATATATATCACATTGGTAATAATTTTAAAGAACATAGCGATTTAGCTATATTTAAAGATGCTTGTGCGATAATAAAAATAAAAAATTTAAAATATTGAAAGAATTTGTCTTACCAATTTACGTTATCAGCGTTAAAAAACCCTAGAATTAAATTATCTGGTGCAGAATTTTTTATTACCGCTATTAACGAATTATTAAACATAGATCTAGCCATTACAGATCATGATGTTATACTAGCTTTAAATGCACTATAGTATGCATACGAAATAAAATATTTCACACAATGCATGACTTTCACCATCATTTTTACATATTCTACTTCAACTAGACGTATGAGGTAAGAACATTTGGAGTGCAATAGCTAACATTAGTAGGTAAAATACTAGTGTTATCACTCAGTGAACTTTTTAAATACTTAAACATAGACTTTAGTGATTTTCTAACTGATAGTGAGAGATAGTCTCTAAATATTTGGCATGGTGGAGAGATTACACAAAGAATTTTTCGATATTCTCCATCATGACACGTGATTTACTGACTCCTCCGGCATCAACTATGGCATCGGAGGTAATTTCTAGTGCAGGTAATTGGCAAATGAATGAGAGGAGAAGTTCGTTTTTCCTGAAGATACTGGAGTGCCAAATTTGTCTTAAAAATTGGGATAATGCGAAGCACCGAATTCAACACGAGGCTAAAGGAGAGAGTTACATTACAGAACTTTTCAAGACCATGGATCTATTGGACGATGTAGAGAACGAAGGCAATAATTAATCGATTTTTTTTAAAATTATATTTTGTAAGAAAATAATAAGTAATGCAAATGAATGATGATTAAGTCGGTGTCACCTTAATTGGGATGTACTTAATTATAGTTATGCAAATTTCAACTTTTAAATTTGTTTTATGTTGTAGAATGTTTATATTCTCACTCTCAATAATTAGGGTGATATTGTTGTCCCCCATTAATTTAACAATTAACTCAAAATAATAGAGAAAAGTTTTGGGACAACGTATAGAATTAAAAGGGTGAGAAAAAACTTGCAATTTTTAGTTAATATTTTTTAAATTAATTTTACAAAATAATTACTTAATAATGTACAAAACTACAAAGTCCAGGCGAGATGGTAAAGGGTCCACCCCAATCATGAACTCCTTTACCCCAGCAGTGATAATGCGTAAAATGCACTTTTGACTGTTTTTTGATTGTTTGATGAAACGTTGGACTAAAAAGATGTTGGTTTGTTGTGGTGTTCTTGTGGCCACAAATTGCTTCGGTGCATTTGGACGAGGGAATCTCCGCAATTAAAAGAAATTGATTTAATAAACGCAACACCCAACAAATTAAAAGAAACTACACGTATAAAGGCGACGCCCACCAAATTGAAAGAAACTACACGAATAAAGGCGACACCAAATTGAAAGAAACTGCACTAATAAAGGCAATTAAAATCTCTTGTATGTAATGATTTATTTCATGTTAGATATGTTTATTATATTGTCAATTTAATTAATCAAGATAGATTAGAAATATTTGAAGACAAAATTCAAAAACATTAGATTATTGAATCTTCTCCATATAGATACTAAGAATTTAATTTTTTTAATAAAATTCATGGCTCAAAATGTAATAAATTTTTATTAGATACTAATCACCCTGGAACACAACTTATCTTATACCACAATCAATTCAAAAATTTTAAAAAGTTATTAATCTTTACATACACACAAATAATATGGCATGATACTTCAAAATGATTGGGATATGTGTAATGTTATTTGTAAGTTTTAAAATTTTTTATACCGCAACTAATGATCAACCCACTACTCAATTTGTCATCACACATATATATCACATTGGTAATAATTTTAAAGAACATAGCGATTTAGTTATATTTAAAGATGCTTGTGCTGTAATGAAAACAAAAATTTCAAAATATTGAAAGAATTTGTCTTACCAATTTACGTTATCAGCGGTAATAGACCCCAAAATTAAATTATCTGGTGCATAATTTTTATTACCGCTATTAATTAATCCTTAAACATAGATCTAATCATTACTAGCTATAATGTTAAACTAGGTTTAGCTGCACTATATAATGCATACGAAATAAAATATTTCACACAACACACGACTTCCACCACCATTTCTGCATCTTCCACTTCAACTAGTGATG
>CM018899.1:7563133-7568133 GCA_009663005.1 Actinidia chinensis
GGGGAAGAGATTCCAGTAAAAGTGCACAAGTGGATTGTCTGGGAGTTTTTGTTTTTGTCTTGAGAAAGCTAAATTTGGTTACAATTTGTGCATTTGGTACTTCAGGTGGAAATTTGCCTCTACAAAAGTTTTAAATAACCATTTGAACGAATCGTACGTCTCATCATACATCAATGCTGCCCCAAACACAACAATCTCTCGGTGGCTATTAAATCCAATGAATACGCAAATGGCCGGTTCTCTATATTAAGTTTATAAGTTTTATAAAATGTCACCACATTTCCAAATTGACCGTAGTCAATTATTATTCGAGCATCTGCCCCAGAAAACGTTAGTTATTTTCGCCTCACTACCCAACTTCACAGCATAAAAAAATGATGGATTCTGCAAAGTTCAATCCTGTAAATATTTTAATATGCTTCCTGCTTATCCAAAAGCCATCATTCTGTGTCATAGGTATTTCTTTTGATCTTGCTTTAGAAACCCAACAAATTCTCTTCCACCTGCCGCTCTACCCATAAACTCGTAAGATGACCCAAGACTTATACCAGAGTCATCTGGCAAGTCCATTTGAACTGATTGAGAGGCTGATATTTTTCGTTGGGAAGGAAGCATATGAGGACAATCACTTAACTACAAGGGCATAATTATGTATTTCCACAAAGTTGGTAGCCAAATGCTTTCCAGTTTGTCTATTTAACTTAGCACTCATCCAAGCACCACAACCGGTCCTTGTCTCAGCCTTAGAACTCTTCTCAAGATGATCTTGTTTATCAGGCTTTTTTGTGCCCCTCCTTAGAGCAAAAAAAATGTTCTTGACGTAATTTCACAATTCTTACTTTTGGCAACAGATTCTCTTCTAATGCTAAATCCAATCCGTCCTTCATAAAAATTATAATAAATATGTGCAGCGGGCTCAGAGTCAAACTCTGTACCTATTATTGGTTTTCCTTGTCCATCATCTGATACAGCAGCAATTCTTGAAACAGGATTTTACTAGAATTCGAACTGCAAGTTGAGAGAACAGAGATCTCTATTCGAGCTAGAGATAAAGCTCCGAAATGAAAAAAGTTCTTGATTATTCATTACCTCTCAATGAATTATAGTAGAGTATTTATACACCTTTTCAACTGAGAAACAACTGCTAAACCACTATTCAAGAATTTAGGTAACAGATTAACTGATTCTAACTAACTGTCATGCTATTATTGCTAACAATCTTCTAACTAATTAACTGTTATGTTACAATTTTGGTAACAGCCTCTTGTTTAATCTTGTATTACATTTGATATTCTTTCATCCACGTTGGCCTTCTTCTAACTCTTCCTGTGTTTCCATTAGCAGCCCTCCCACTCTCAGCTTCTTCTTCCTTATTCATTTCCTTAGTTGCTAAATCTATAGCATTCCTTCCTTCATCAAAACAAACTTGGTCCTCCAAGTATAAATGGGGAAAAACCTCTTGTATAACAGCAACATCTTCCCATGAACTCTCTTCCACAGGTAATCCTGCCCACTATAACTGTTCGATTATTTAAAATTGCCAATGGACAAATATAAGCCTATGGTTTGCCATATAAAGCTTCAAATGGTGTCATACCAATGACAGAATGAAAAGTATTATACCAAGGCTCAGCCCAAAGTAAACACTTTGTCCTAGATTGAGGATGTTGATGAGTAAATGCTCTTAAGTATTGCTCCAAACATCTGTTTAAAATCTCAGTCTGGCCATCAGTTTGAGGATGGTAAGCAGTGTTATATTTTAAAATTGTTCCACTTAAACTAAAACAATGCTTCCCAGAACTTACTAAGAAAAATATGACCTATATCAAACACAATTGTTAGAGGAAAACCATGACGTTTTACGACCATTTTAGTGAATAAATTGGACACTGTCATTACTGTAAACAAAGTTGGTAAAGTGCCAAATTGAGCAACCTTTGATAGTCTATCAACAACTACCAATATAACTGTTACCCCTTTGGACACATGGAGTCCTATTATGAAATCCATGGATACATCTTCCTAAATATTCTCTAGAATGGGTAAAGGTTGTAGCAATCCAGCAATCTTTGAAGTAGGGTATTTAATCTGTTGACAAACAAAATAATTACTCACATATTGTCTTACATCTTCTCTGAGACCAAGCCAATAAAACTTGAAGATATCTTCAAAATAGTTTTTAACACTCCTGCAAGACCACCCATTGGAGAATTGTGAAACTCATTAAGAATAACTGCCTTAAGAGTTGAATCAGCGGTTACTCTCGGTCTATTTTTGAAATGTAACAAACCATCTCTGCGTACATAGTGTGTTGTCTTACCATCTGCACAATTCTGGGCTATAGCTTGCAATTCAGGATTCTGTAGAACCTCAATTCTCAAAGTATCTAATAAATTGGATGATACAATTGTCAAAGCATAATAAACTCCCTCAATAATAAGTTGATGTTTATCTTGATCTAAATTGATAATCTCATGTTCCTCATCAATTCTGGACAAGGTATCTACAACAATATTTTCTTTACCAGGTTTATACACAATAGTATAGTTGAAACCAAGTAGTTTACTGAGATATTGATGTTGTTCAGGTGTTTAATTCACTTGATCAATGAGATATTTGAGGCTCTTATGATCTGTTTTGATGATAAACTCCCTTCCCAGCAAATAATGTCTCCATTTTGCAATAGTTTCAGTAATTGCAAATAACTCCCTTACATATGTGGATGTTGCACTCATCTGAGAACTCAATTTCTAGCTGAAAAAAGCAATTGGGTGAATCTATTGCACTAATACAACTCCCATGGCTTACTTAAAAGTATCAGTCTCTAGTTCAAAAGGAAGTTTGAAATCATGCATGGCTAATAGAAGAGCCTGTGTCATCTTTAATTTCAATTCATCAAAACTATTTTGAGCATTAGAATCCCACATAAAAGCTTACTTCTTTAAGAGATTTGTCAAATGTATAGCTATTGCTGCATAACCTTGGATAAATATTCTATATTAACCAGTTTATCCTATGAATCTCCTTTAACTGTTTCAAATTCCTGGAAGAATGGAGAACACTTATTAGATAAAGAAGGAAAACTTGAAGAATGAAGGACAACTCATTAAACAAAGACTGACCTGGGGTGTTCCACGACCTTGAGACCCTCAGAATCCCAGGATTAGGCAAACTCCTAGTTGTCCCACAAGATAAAGAATAATTTCTTCTTCAACCTCTTGACATTACTGGGTTACCCCGAGCAAGATTTTCTTGGGCATTTCCTTAAAGTAAAGTCATCCAAAGTCTGATTTGGGGTTGTTGAAGAGACCAAACAAGTTCCTAAATTCGTTGAGAGAAATGGCGAACTTATGAAATCGCCACAGCGTTATCGCGCCGATGACACTTCGCCATGGCTCTAAATTCTCCATCTATAAAAGGCCGCTCACCATTCACCATAAAGGGGTAAATGCTCTCTTACTCTTTGAGCCTTAACTCTAGTATTTCCTCTACTCTGTGTAGCTTGCTTATTCACCTCGGTCTCATCTTTACGCCGAAGGAGTTTATAACGGCCTCACCCCGGCCGATAACGTTTGTTCTCTTGCTCATGTCGCCGAGGTCAAATACCGAACTTAAAGAGTAATTCTGACTGTTGGTTGCTTATCCCATATTTCTACCACAACAATTAGTTATGTTCTTTTAGATATGCCAAGAAAAGAATATATTAGTCTAGATATGTATTTATTCTTGAAATATTTTGATGACAAAAGGAATAATTTGAGAACAGTTAATTGTTCGGTATAGTAATTTCAAATGGTTCGTTTTGATTTTAAATTTTCTTTAACAGTTATAGAAGCAGTTTTATTCATACTCTTTGTTGTATCACACCTATGCAAAATGTGAACACCCTTACGTACATAACCAATTCAGTGTATGGGACCTCATGCTTTAAGGTTATATTTGGATCAATAATTTGGTAGAAAAATAGAAAATGAAAAAATTAGAGGATCCAACTGTTTCAATCATTGGATCCTTTGACTTTTTTATTTTTTTTCCTCAACCTAATGGAAAAGAAAAGCACCCACCTCAAGGTCTCATGGAAACTTCCTCATCTTTGGCATATGGTTCACACCATCCCTCATTGTCTGCTTGTCAAAATCACTAATTTCTTTGGCCCAAGTAATAATTAGAAAGATTTACTCAACCTTATGATGCTGAAGCATTGTTTGAAGGTAGCAGGTATAATACACGCCTAAAAAATATTGTATATTACGTCTAAGTATAATATTACCACAATCGATTGTAACATTCATCATAAATGATCATAATAAAAAGAAAATCACAATTTTTTAACACAAAAGATCGTAACATTTATCACAATAATACGCAATATATTATTTTTTACTATTTCTAATATACACACCTTATAACATTCACCACTGATCATAACATACAGCACAAAGCATAACATTCACTAATATTTACCACAACCAAACATAATATTTTTATCATACTAGCGGTATGTATTATAAATTTTGCCTTCTTTTAAAGAACAATTTAACTGTTATTTGTCATGAACTCAACAAAGAAAAGAAAACTTCCAAGTTCGTGGGATTTGTGGATAGTGGAATTATGGGCAGATGATGCACTCTTCTTTTCACTAAAAATACTTTATATTTTATTTTCTTAATATGCAATTTCTATACAATTGTCTGCAGTACCCTTCTTAGTAGGAGAAAGAAATAGTTTGTAAACACATGGTTTAGCAAGTGAGAGTAGGTTATATGCAAAGATTTATATACACATATAGTACAATTATATGTCGAGAGAAATAATAGAGTTTTTGTTGACATTGATGATGTGCTTTGGATCTATGATCTAATATATTGCATGCCATCAGATTCTCTCTACCTTTCTAAAAAAAAGACGTAGAAATTAAAAAGAAAATCCAATTTTACATAGATATGTAGAGCTGCAAATTGGGCCGATTTGGACTTACCCGATTTGCTACAGTAACGGAT
>CM018899.1:7593133-7595633 GCA_009663005.1 Actinidia chinensis
CTATATCAACCTCGGGAACCTCAATGATTTCCCCAACAATAGTTACCTGCACATCATGAGGTGGTTCTTTGATAACCTCGGGACCCTAGAGTGCTGACTTGGTCTCAATTGATTTTTTCACTGAGCTTTCTTCCTTTCTGTGTGCATCTATCAACCCTGCTCTGGATTCACAGTTTTGGGTGAGAACTCAGCCACGAACTCAGCCAAGACTTGTCCTTTTATTGTTGCCCTTGGAAAAATTTTTATGTCTGATTGTCTGAGCTCGACGGTCCATTTGGAGAGTTGCCCGGACAAGTTTGTTATGGACAAGATCTTTTTAAGAAGAAACTCGGTTTATACAGTTATGGGATATGCTTGAAAATAGTGTATGAGTTTTTGCGAAGTTCAAACTAATGCCAGCACCAGTTTTTCCAGCTGCAGGTACCTTGTTTGGCAATCCGTAAACGTCTTACTAACAAAATAGATCAAGCATTGCTCTGCATCTACCTCCCTTAGAAGTACCGAGCTAATGGCGTGTTCTGAGACGATGAGGTAGACGTAAAGCATTTCTCCCTTGTCCAGGATGAAAAGAAGTGGTGATTTAGTTAAGTATTCCTTAAACTGTTGTGGTGTAAGCTAGCATTCTTCATTCCATAAAAAAAATCTATTTTTGCGAAGTAGTTGAAAAAATGGATGGCATTTGTTAGAGGACTTACTGATATATCGGTTTAATGTTGCCGCCATATGTCGGTTAACTTTTTAACTTCATTCGCAGTTGTTGGATTGACAAGGTCATTGATTGCCATAATTTTCTTTGGGTTTGCCTTGATCCCACACTGAGTTACCAAGTGTTCTAGAAATTTTTCCAAGCTTACCCCGAAGGCACACTTGGTCACCGAGTTACCAATTTTCTTGTGTTCTTTGAGTATTGCAAATACCTTGGCTAGATCCCTCACATAATCCTACTCTTTCTTTCTTTCTTTTAACCACCATATCATCGATGTAAATGTCCATGATTTTACCCATCATTGGCTCGAACATTTTGGTGATCATCCTTTGATATGTGGCTTCGGCATTTTTTAGCCTGAAAGGCACAACCTTGCAACAGATTACGTTGGGCAAGGTGATGAAGGTGATTTTATCTTGATTGGGCTCTTGCATCGCTATTTGGTGGTAACCTCGGTATGCATTCAAGAAACTTATCCGGGCACGCACTGATGTAAAGTCCACCAATTGATCAATTTTTGGAAAAGGAAGGCCGTCTTTTGGACAAGCTCGGTTAAGGCTTATGAAGTCAATACAGACTCTCCACTTGCTAGTTTTCTTCTTTATCACGACTGTATTGGATAGCCAGCTTGGGTAAAGAACCTCCACTATTGCACTGGCCTCTTTTAGCTTTTTTACCTTTTCTATTATAGTGTTCACATGCTCGGTTATGAACCTTCTTCCTCACTGTTTCACTAGGCAAGCCTCTGGAAGGATATTCAGCTCATGTTTGATAAAGGTGGGGTTGATCCCGGGTAACTCGTACGGTGTCTATGTGAAGACTTCTACATTTGCTATTAGACACTAGATGAGCTCAATTCTCTCTTGCTCTTTTAGATTTGCACTAGTGAAAAAGAAATGATCCGAGCTTGGTTCATTAAGTTTATAGTGTATCAGGTCTTCCACGACTTTGGCTTCGGAATTCCTTTTGACATCTTCAAAAACCTCAACCTTTTTTAACTAGTTGTACTTGTTTCATGGCTTCCTTAGTGGAGACCGTGGCAAAGTAGCATTGTTTGGCTGCCACGTGGTCTCCATAAAGGGTTTCTTCACCTCAGTGGGTGGTGAATTTAATGGCTTGGTGCAATGTGAAAATAACTCCCTTCATTCTGTGTAATCAGTCTTGGCCAATGATCGCATTATAGGGGGATGGTATATCGACTATAACGAACTTTATTACCAGTTCTGGGGAATTAGCTCAAATTTTGAGGATTACAATTCCCAAGGGCCAATGAGACTGAGCGTTAAACCCAACCAAAGGAGTTCATGCAGGCTTCACGTTAGCCTGTGATAGTTTAAGTTGTTTGAATAAGTCATAATACATTATCTCTATCGAGCTTTCTGTGTTTTCCAAGATCCTTTTCTCGTCATAACTGTTGATCTAGAGCTAGATGACCAAGGGATCAACATGGAGATGTTGGACCCATTCCAGGTTAGCTTTGGAGAATGTGATGCTTTCTGGTGTAGACACAGTTTATCTCGGCTTCTTAGTCATTGGTTGGACCGAGAGGACCTCGTGCATTTGTTTGATAATGCAGATCTCTCCTCAGATTCTATTCTTGATGTTAGGGTGATTTGGGCCCCCTATCATGTGAATAATTCCTAGTGAAAGGTCTTCCTTCATGGTGTTGTCTATTTTTTCATTATTCTGGTCGAACCTAGGGTTAGGTTTGACCTTGGCTTCTTCTACTCAAGTTTTTTTCTGATCGACAAACTCTTTCAAATGTCCATCCGAAATGAGTTGATCAAGAAAAAT
>CM018899.1:7848233-7850733 GCA_009663005.1 Actinidia chinensis
CCTTCATCTTTTCAAAATTAAAATTATGTGTTGGTCGTAGTTGTAAGGTATTATTCTAATCTTCTCTGTTTCAATCCTTTGCAAATTAACTCGACATTTTTTCAGAATTTCACTTGGCTTGTCTATTGACCACTGATCAAGCCCAATTTGGTGGGTCACCAGACAAATGCAAGCCCTAGCCAACTTATTATGAGAACAATGTTTGATCTCTCTCTTTCTCTAGGAGTTCAAGCATCTTTGTAGTTAAAGTTCCATTATTATTACTCTATGAGTAGTTGATTCCATGATTCAGAGTAGTAAATTACACTCTGCACCCATGCACTTTTACCTAAATGTCATTTTGTACTCTTTACTTCTAATTGTAGATCAAGTATTAATGTGGCTATTCAGTGCACTTGTAATCCAATCTAGGCCTCTTTTTTCCGTCACTTAATTAAACAATAAGTGGACAAAATGGCCACATTGACAACTGATCCAAATATAAAGATTTGACTAACGTAAATGAAAGCGAAAGGCACGGATGGAGATTTTCGTAAGCAAAGTGTAATTTACTCCAAGTTTCTATATTTATAAATGGGATCTGAGTTAATGATTAAGGGTGTGTAAGGCTCTCAAATTGATGAACCTGATCCATGTGACAACGTTGAGGGATTGATTAGGGCCAAAGAATGATGAGACAGCAATGGGATAATCATTTGATTTTAGTGATTAATTAAGTGTTAAATAGCAATTATAGGATTGGAGTATACACTGAACTTAGAAAGTAAAGAGGGAAAGGGAGGATGTTTGCCTTGAATTTTCCTTTGTCATATTCTTGTTCATGTATTTATGTATATGGATTATAATGAGCCTCCCAATGCCAATCTTAATCACAGCTCCTTCACATGTGGAGACAAATTTGTATACTTAATTGAGTGGTTGAAAAGTGAGAACTATTTAATGGTCATAGCCCTTGTATCACTATCATTTAGAAGGTTAATGATTCAACTATCTTGTCCTCCATGGAGGCTTTCTTTCAATTAGAGTATATTTGTAATTACTATTGGAAAACTCTACTCTACTAGAATTTTTATACAAAAATTAACATCAGAATGATGCGATAGTGGCGTTAAAATTGTAATTACAGTTGAAAGTATTTTGTGTTGAAATGAAAGGCAAACAAACTATCATGTTATTCGATTTAAATATTCTTGTTCTTTTTGTAGTAACGTAGTCGAATTTCCAATTTGAAGGACTTTTTTCCCCCTTTTTCTTTACAAACTGCCATTTTTTTCTTTCCAATTTGAAGATTTGCAGGGAAAAATATAGTCGAGCAAAACAATGTAGACCCAGGTCCCAGTATTGAAATGTTGACCCAGGTCCCAGTATTGAATAATAGTAGGGTTCAAAATTTAGCAGATGGTTCTTTGATTTTTTTTTTCTTGGTTAGTTAAGGTTTCTTTTGTTCTTGGGCACCTGTTGATGGGCAACAACATATGTCACTCTCATGTATATACCATGGACACACATTGTGCCATGTCTAACAAAATGGAGATTTAAATGCAGGATTGGAGGAACATGCACTTATCATTTGGACCCACATCTTTCAGATAGAACAAAGAAAGAAAAAAAAAAGGCTAGACAAATACTTCATAGCTAACTCCAAAGTTGGTTGAGGTTGAGGGGATAACCACTTGAATTTTGCAGTAGTATTTTTTTTTTTAATTAGGGAGTATGTCGTTTCGCCTCAACTAATCCTCAGTACATATATTTTATCATGCTATATATATACGGAGTAATTATCAGAATTAAGCTTTGAAAATACGATCCAAGGGGCCATTCCCTTGACTCGTACTGATGAGAATTTTACTCCACGAGAATTTGAACAAAAAGCTGCTGAATTGGCCTATTTCTTGCGTGTACCAATTGAAGTTTTTTGAGAAAAATGAACGAAAGGATCAATGCTCTCTCAGCAGGAAAGAAAAAAAGTAAAGAATCCTCCTGTTTCTATAACATAACTTAACCGAAGGTTTCTTCAGAACGTTCATTCGAGCCAAAGCAGACGTATACGGAACAACCATAAAACGAAACTCTTCGAAAAGAAAAAGTAAAGAATAAAATTTCACCATTAATCCACACCTTGAGATTTGGATTAAGAACTTGTCGTGTGAACGGTAGGTCTACGTTCTGGTCGACTTAGACGAGCTAGTTGGTTGGTTGTTAAGGTATTGACTTCAACTCTATTAAGATATATAATTGTTACAATAACGCAATTGTTGCATTTGATACGTGTTTCTGTGCTTATCAATTGTGGGAAGGGTCAAGGGTGGCCATGGCACTCTCGAGTTTTTAAAAATTCAACTTCTACCACTTAAATTTATGAGATTTGTCCAATGTATAGAATAAAAAATGTGATTTCTGAAACTTTCGTTGATCTAACATTTTTTGAGTATTAGCATAATTTTACTAACAAAAATTATTTTATGAATTAAATTATGTTATTGATAAACTATTTTACATA
>CM018899.1:7895733-7898233 GCA_009663005.1 Actinidia chinensis
TCGTACAGCATATGTGGCATGACTCTCAACTATTTCACAAATTATGTAATAACATAATTCTATTGATTTATATAAATACCAACAAACCAATAAGTGATATAAAATGATATCACACGTGAATATCTAAGTTATATATCTCAAAAATGTTCTAACTAAAATACGCAATAAGAAATCGAGTAAAGATTTAAATATATTATTATTTTTTCCCATATTCTTTATTTAAGAAATCATCACCTAAAGACTGAAATAGAAATGAAATTTTAGCGTCCACAGAAAGAATGCCTGCACAAGTAAAATTTGAGCCTGAGGGATCTTATGAGTTGATGAAAAGTCAGCAACTCGATCTGTCAATGATGCAAATGGCACACATGATGCATGTGCTTGGGAGTTCAAGTGGGAGTGGTAGTTGGAGTGGGGTTGAAAATTTAAAACCATGCCTGCTATTAATAACAACTACAAAAATCGATCTTTACATCAATAAACATCTCTACAGAGAAACCGTTATATCATTACATGCACATGCATCCGCTAAAGCACACATGAATAGAGAATTGCACATATGATGCATGGTTTAAACGGGACTTATCTCACTGTTTTAACCAATCACAAGAGAGGGTTGGTGAATATAATTGTTTTATGGTTCACGTGCGCAAGAGTTTTAAGTGGGAGTGGCAGTTAGAGTTGTAACTTGTAATACTATAATTGAGGGCTAGTGGCATTAGGAGTGGTACAAATCAGGGTGATAAAGCTACTCATCGTCCTGGATGGAATGTGGTGGTTGTGGAAGCGGTGGCAGCGCACTCATATTCCGGACGATAGGAAGGGTAGTAGTAGGTTGGTGGTGGGGAAGTGATGGCGGCCTTAACATTGTAATAGTGATTGATTATAGGATGGCATCCTAGCGCTAGTAACGAATATATCTACAGTGTACTAACTGATATTCCTACTGTGTAATGAAAAAATGCTATTATTGCTTCGATAGGTTTGATGAGAGATTATGCTTAATACAGAGAAGATCATTTCTCTTAGTAAGTGCTAACACCTTTCCGGTAATGTGTCAACATCAATAGCAAATCTAACCTTTAAGTGATTACACAACTTAAATTGAAAGACATGATCAAATTTGTTTAGTCCCATCACTGAATAGTATTTTTCATGAAACACCATACAAAGGCTGGTAAAATATGCTTTGTCACTAGTCAAGCTCAAAAGTGGCCAAACCATAAACTTTCACGTACATTATGAGAGGGAGAGATCAACTTTCTAACCTCTGCTTGAATCATCTTCTTCAGGAGTAGTTTCAGATGTTGGAGATGACGGTGGATTGCTCACAGATTTTCTGGTGTCGATCATCATTGCAATGACCTCTCTCATTGTCGGTCTGTTAAGCGGGGATGTACTGGTGCAGAATAATGCAATTTTGAGAACCAAAGACATCTCTTCAATCACCTTTCTTGCACTAAGATCCAGACGTTTGTCATATATCTCTGAAATCGGAACTGCAGCATGCATCGATCTTCTCACACAATTGACCAGGTCACCTCCCTGCTCGAGGGGTTGAACTGGGAACTTCCCAGTAACCAGTTCCAGTAGAACGACTCCAAAACTATAGATGTCGCATTTCTCTGTCACTTGCATTGTGTAAGCGTATTCTAAAATCAGAAACAAGAAATTATTATACAACTAATTTTCCATAGAAATTTGCAGAGATATGTATCAGTTCTAAACTCATGATACACAAAAAGAACAAAAATATATTACTAAATTTATGGAAAAAGTCGGAAGTGGATATACAATTATAATGTTCAGGAGAGTTTGCTAGCAACAAAGGAAAAGAAAAACTCAGGGAAGTTGGTTTAATTGTGACCTTACCTGGGGCAATGTAGCCATATGAACCAGCAACACCAGATAAAGATTTCGACTAGGTGAAGTCAATCAATTTCGCCAATCCAAAATCTCCCACATGGGCCTGAAGGGATTCATCCAATAAAATGTTGTTTGATTTTATATCACGGTGGATGATTTGGGGCTTACAATCGTAGTGGAGATAGCACAACCCTTCTGCTGCTCCAAGAGCTATTTTGTATCGAGTGTCCCAGTCCAGTAAAAAAGTTTGCTCATTCCCATGAAGTCGTTCTCCTAGACTGCCATTTGCCATATACTTGTATAAGAGAACATTAGAGTCCTGGCGGTAGCAGAAACCGTAGAGCTTTACAATATTCCGGTGGCTGATCTTTCCGAGGGTTGATATCTCAGCTTGGAAGCTGCTGTCAACACTAGCTCCTTCTCCATGAGACTTCAACTTTTTAACAGCAATCACCTTACCATCAACCATGACAGCCTTGTAGACGGTCCCACAGGCGCCCTTTCCTATGACAGCATCCTCCGAAAAATTACCAGTAGACTCCACAAGGTCCTGATATGTAAACCCTTCTTTGGGGAAGTAATAGTTATCAACCTTTTCAGGTTTCACTTGTTCTTCAAGTGAAACAAATGCAGG
>CM018899.1:7940733-7943233 GCA_009663005.1 Actinidia chinensis
GTTGTGTTTTGGTGTATTTTTCTATATTTCAACTTGTTTTGATCGCATTAATAGTGTTTCGTTATTCCACTAATGTTCACTTCGGTCTCTTAGGAAACAAAAACTTTTCGACCGTTTCGATGGGAACAAAAGAAAATTTTGTTCCTTGATTAAGGCACTCCTCATACTATGCTTGAGTATTGACGTCGATCTTCTTTTGTCGGTTCAACAATGTTACCAATAATAATGCGCCAAAGTTTCTTCCCTTTTGTGCCATAAAGGATGAGGAAAATAGGTTGAGAGACATCAGATAGCTCCATAATGAGGCAAAAATAAATGGATGAAGACAAAATGATGGATTTCATAGGCATAAAAACCAAAACTAGGGATACCAGGGGGTTCGAGAGGGCAAAACCATTTAGGGACCGATCTGAACCGAGAAAAAAAGAAATGAAAAATTGCTGAATCAGTCCTAATAAAGAAAGGCTACAGTCACCGATAGTATTACCGAATTTGTTACTGATGGCACCAAAACGACATCATTTTGGTGGAAAACAAATAAGACGTCGTTCAACTAAAAGTTGCGTTTCTTTAAAAAACTGAATGACGTCGTTTTGTTTTTTTTTCCACCAAAACAACGTCGTTTTTGATGCCATCAGTACCAAATTCGGTAACACTATCAGTGACTGTAGCCTTTCTGGTCCTAATAATGGAAAGCATCCAATTGTTTGCTAAACCGATGGAAACAGTTTGGCTGGGGCACAGATCAGGTTGAAAACTGCGGGTCGACACGCAGGATAGGAATATTAGGTCAGGTATGCACTCGGGTTGGGCGCACGGGTCAAAGCGGACAAGCGAGTAGCGCGACATGTAAGACGGAGAGGGCGCGAGAAGCATTTGAAAGATACAGGCACAGGAGTGGAGCGCGTGGTGGCGCGTGAAGTGAGCGAAAAATGAGGCGGCGCATGGAGAACGTCTCTGTTACACGTAGATACGGTTTTGGAGTGTGATAGCACGTGAACGTTGGGACAATAGGAACTAGTTTATCTGAAAAATAATGGTTTTGGAGAGGTCTGAGATGTAGTAAGAGGTGTAGAAGTATAGTGGTGTGGTTGTGGATGTATGATGTTGTGGTGTGGAGGCTGCGGAGGTATGGTGGTTGTGGAGATAGGCGATAGTGGTGAGAGTTAGGTTTGAAGTCTAAGCTCAGATTCCATGTTACAATATGGAGAGAGAGAGAAACTATAGTTTATATTTCTGAGTGTGTATATGAATGAATACAATGCCTTTTAAATGGGGTTAGTTTAGATATCATGGGGTTAGTTTAGATATCTATGTAAGGTAATGACAAGGAGAAGTTTATGGTATATACTATTCAATTTATATGTACATATATACATGTTACGCATATTGTGGTAAAAGTTACGAAATATTGTGGTTATAATTATGAAATTTTAATATGCCCATTATGATTAGTTACTACACTAACACCACAACACTTAATTAACTAGCCACAATAATTTGTAATAACCATAAAACGTTTCGTAACTAACCATATTAATTTGTAACTCATATCACACAATTTTATAAAAGCTACAATAATTCGTAACTAACACTTAAGGGTCATCAAAAAGCCCGCGGCCTATGGTCCAACTCAATGGGCTTTGACCCGGCTCATGGCATAGAGAGCCCAAGCCCGACCCAAACCCAGGATAGTATGAGCTGAACCTGAGTCTAATTTTAAAATCCGTGGATCGGCCCGTGACCCATCCTGAAGGCCCGATCCGAGACCCATCCCAAAGCCCGGTGTGAGGCTCGTACTTATTTTTTATCATTTTTATTTTAATTATACAAATTTTTGAGTAGAGTAACTTAGGCCTAGAAATGGGTCAAGCTGAAGCAATTTCCATGGGTTTTTAGGAAAGTTTAAATGAATTATAGGGCTTTAGAAGGTCGGGCCCTATCCTTGCCCAACTCCTTTTAGTCTCTTCTTTAAGGTTCATTATTTGGTAACTCATAAAAAAAAAAAACTTAGTAAATATTTTTATAGTAATATAATTAGTTTTTTGGGGTGTAATTAGTCTGTGGATTAAGCACCTAACAAAAACTCTAAAAAACAATTTAGAACAGCTAGATTAGTAGATTTTTAAAAAATAAAATTATTCGCTAAATCCTTAATTCAAATACAATCTTAAAAAAATAAAAAAATTGCCATAAAATATTTTTATGAGCCATAATTTATTCTCGGAGAATATATAGATGATGTGACTATGATTGATACATATTTTTTAAATAAGTACAAATGGTTTGCGATATGTATTGTAATATTTTCTTGACTTTGAAGAATAGTGACAAATAATTTTTTTTTATTTCATGTATCACTTTTTGTTATTTAATAAAATTAATAACTTTTTAGGGGGGAGAGTTGTGCAAATAACTGACATGTATATATGTGTTAACCTAGTTGGGATATATTTATACTGTACTGATGCAATCCCTCCCCTGAACTTCAATTGTTAGT
>CM018899.1:8055733-8063233 GCA_009663005.1 Actinidia chinensis
AATTGAGTCATCAGAATCGTGTAATTCATGCTTTGACTTCCTTACGCAATTAGTTATTTTTAGCTCTATCTCAGAAGAATATGTTTTTTTACAACTAAATAAAAGCGAGATATATAGGGTCCTTCGAAATTCTACAACGAATTGGCCACCGTGAATATCGTATTGCTATCCACCAGATTACGCACGTGCATTAATGTTTTCATGTATCGTATGTATGGAAAAGTATGTCTGTGTAACTCACCCACGTGATTAATCATTATCCATGGACGTGAGGAAAAGATTTAAGCTATGTTGAAACACCAAGGTGAGTTAGGATCTAGCTGACCAAGTGTCTTAGAAACAAGTTATCCGTTGGTTTGCGGGTGTGTTATGGCGGAATCACTTATAGAAAAAAATCTACTTTGGTGGGGGGGGGGGTTGGGGGAGGGGGGGGGGAAGAGAAGATTAAATTGATAGCGTTACCATTCCTTTTGAATGAATGTTCACAATGAATTGATTTCATTTAGCTCTCTTTTTTTTAATTATCAGCATTCCTTTTAGTTTCATTGCCAATTTGGTAATTTCTCTATTCAAGTCATCGCGGGATGTCCGATGGTGTCTTGGATAGCTTCAATTGTGTTCATGTTTGTAGGCTATCCAATTGAGAGGGCAGTAGAGGCGTCACGACGGGTTACACTCAATAGATTACGTTATCTATCACGAGTTAGATATTCAATTATATGATAAGTTGTTAGAGTAGAACAATGGAAGTATGCGTAGCTAAGTTTGAGGACAAACTTTATAAAGGAGGGGAGATGTAATACCCCCCAAACCCGTAACAAAACTCTTTCATGCTGTTGAACGCCTTCCTAACAAGAGGATTGGGCGTTCCGAACCTTTAGCGGTTCGAATGGAATTAGTAAGTGTTCGAACGTTAACTGCAGGAGACGAAAAATAAAAAGGGAATACGAGATTAAGATGGACGCCCACCCGACGGGAAATTTTCCTTATCGCAAATACACCCACACTCTACTTCACTTTACCACTTTACCAAAACTAACCCCCACATACACGCACACTTGCGAAGAGGAAAGAAGCTACGAGGAAGGAAGAAGAGAAAGAGAGAACGAAGGAAGAAAGAAAGGAGGAGAGCGTGGGAAGCTCATTCAAAAAAAAAAGAAGCATTGTGAGATGCTTGGAAAAGCTTAAAGAGGATAATTCAAAATTATATTATATATGGTGTGTATTGTAAAGCTTTTTAAGATTTTGATTTTTAAGTTTTAAAGTACTAAATCTACCTGTTTAAAAGCTATTTTTAAGAGTGAACTAAGTTTTATGGTTTTTTTTAAAAAAAAACAAAAAACCAAAATGGGTTTTGTCTTACGTTTTAGAAGTTTTGAGGAAATGGGACGAGTTTGAAGCAGATTGATTCGAATTTGGAGTTCACAGGAAAAGGGTTCGAAAATGGTTGTCCTGTGGTTCGAACGTTGTGTTCGAACACATTGTAAAGAGTTTTCGGGGGAACGTTTGTGTCAAACTCATTGGGAGAACTTCGAAGTTTGGGTTCGAATGTTTTCCACGGTGGTTTGACGTGGGGTCCTGAGGATGTTGAATGAGAAATGGAATATGTTCTGCACCATCTTAGGGTATCCTAGTGCAGAAAGAAGAGGAAAGAAGTTTTAACGGATTATGCCTTGGTTATGAGACACTTAAAAGTTTTCTATTAGTTTCAAGTTTTCCTCGTGATATTGATTGATCATAATAATGATGAACATACCTATGCCCTTTTATGTGTAGGAACACGACGTCTAGAGTCTAGCTAAGAGGAATCCAGGTGAGTACAGGATGCAATGAATAAATTATGTATTTCAAATATGGTTTTCAAATCAAGTTTTATATTAAAGGGTGTTTCTATTTCAATGCTTAAAATTTACGTTATCAATACAAAGCCAGGTCTCAATTTTATTGATAGGTTATTATGTACGAAAGAAACCATGGATGTTTATTTTCATGAAAAACGCATATGTCAAAATAGTATATGCAGTTGATGCTCGGGGGCCCCTGTGGTGGGACCTTAATCTAACTAATGGTACTAGAAGGTAAATGAGGGCGACGTAAAATAAATCATTTACAAGAGATTTCTTGGCTAAAGAGCCACCCGACCTATTGGGCCAATGTTATGTTAATCCGCGTTGTTACATTTTTTCAAAAATATGTCCATGTACCATGTTATGGACAACAAGTGAATGCATTTTATGCAAAATCAAGTTATGAACAATTTTCAAGAATGTTTATTGTTATACTCACTTGTTTTACACGTATGATGTATGTATGATATGAAATATCCATGGTATTTTACGTTCATGCTCTGTTGTTTATTCACTACGTTTAAGCTTAACGTTTTCGAAAATCTTTTCATGAAACCAATTCGGGAGCCTTAAAGAAGAGTAACGCTGCAAGAATCATAGTTTTATGGCCAAGAGTCTTATGTAGTTATGATTGATAGACTAGACCCCACGTCATGTAATATTGAGCCATGTATATATGTTAGTTTAAAATTACCTTTTATGTATGTAAAGCTTAAAAATAAGCAACAGCTCTGTATGTACGGTATGGACGGAACACTTTAATTTCTTAACTATGTTACCTTCCGCAAAAGAAAAAAATTTATATATTTTGAATGATATGCACAGTTTTAAGGTAAGTTGGCCTTGGCGGACAACCGTCGCCAGCAACGTGCCCACAATCCGCATAGACGGGTTGCGAGTGTGACACTAACCCTAATAAGAGAAATACTAAACTATCCTTAGGAAGCTAACAAAATTACATATATATACATTCACAGCCCCTCTCAAACTTAGGATGCGAGAGTTGAGAACATCGAGAGTTTGTCAAGAAGGAAATGGAAGCGAGCAGTAGTGTGAGTCTTCGTAAAGAAGTCGGCCAGCTGTAAAGTAGTAGAAACAAAAGGTAAGGCAATAGTGTTAGACTGAAGATGCTGTCAAACAAAGTGACCGATCTCAATATGCTTCGTGCATTCATGAACTACGAATTGTGAGTAAACCCTGGATCGCAATCATTTATTATCACAATAAAGTGCGTAGCAGAGGAATAAGTAACACCCATATTAAAGAAACCAACAAGCCATTATTTCTTGAGGTAGCATAAGTCATGCCGATATCAGCCTCAGCAGTGGAGCGAGTAACAACCGATTACTTTTTACTTTTTCAAGAGATAAGAGAATCACCCAGAAAAACACAAAAGCTAGAGGTGGACTTGCGGTCAAAGATATCACTAGCCCAATCAGTATCAGCATATGCTCGAAGTATCAAATTCGAGGTAGAGGAAAGCAAGGAATCATTGAATCAGTTTCACCTTCCAAAGCTAAGCACTTGTGGGCGAAGAGATAGTTAAGGTGGTCCTTTAATCATGTTTAAGGTAGAAAAATAAATACTCATTGGTCACACTGATGTTGCAATTGACCTGTGATTTGCGAGTTTCACTTAAAAAAATTCGGATGGGCTCTGTTTGGAACATTGGTATTATTTTTGTGGGGAAAGACGTAAGTAATATGTGCAAGCTACTGCACAAGCTGCTGAAAGTGAGAAGAGAAAACTAGGTCAAAGGATGTTAGTGTTAGATTATTCGTCCACTAAACCAATAGGTTCACTAGTTGCACACATGCTCCTTGTATATATGCATTAGTATACACATTTCCCATATTTCTTAAATTATCCATCCACTATTCACGTTTAAACTTTCAGAATGAATTAGTTAGTTTGTAATATTTATTAATAGTTAAATTTGGAAGGAGAAAAAGGTTAATCAGTTTTTATCCTACAGATAACTTCACCTTAAATCTCTCGGATTTCTCTCTCTCTCCAGTTCTATTTCTTTTTCTTGAGTTTAGATCTATCAGTGGTATCAAAGCCACCGTTTCTATGGATACCCGTGGCAAATCCAACATAGATTCCAAAATGAAATGAGGGAAATTCTAGCTTGTCATGAGTCGAATTTTGATCAAATGCATAATACCCTTCAAACCATCCTGTCCATTACATTACTCTACAAACACCTAAAACACCGACGTTAACCATTGGCCCCCGATGACATTCTTCACCACACCAACCCGCCAAAACCCACTATCCATCCACTTTCATCTCAACTATATCATTTCCAATTCATGGTACCACCGACCCTTACCCGGATTGACTATACCAGGCAAGTACTACGTTGACTTCAACGGTTGATCTCACCAGTGTAAAGTCTGCCTCCTGCCACCAATTGACGGATTGCCTTGCAATGCACCGATGGCTCACCAAGTTCCAATGACCTCTGTTCTAAGCAGATTTCACTATCGTTTTACTACACCGATTCGGTCCAACTAACTTCGACGACCCATCTAAGACTCACGCGCTTGAAACAAACCACAATGGTTGAAGTATATCAAGACGAATTTGAACGTATCTCTCAACTCATTGACGCTCTACCCGACAGCCACTTGATTGGCTATTTTATCGCGTGGCTATTTTATTGTCGGTCTCAAAGATGACATTCACCTTGACGTCAAACTCAAGAAACCTTAGACTCTTACCGAGTCTATTGGTGTGGCCCGTTTAATTGAGGAGTGTAATAACCTCCCAAATCAACCCAACCCACCCTTCTGAATCAACCTTCCACACCACCTCCTCTACAACACAGTAACATCACCACCATAATTCCACCTATGCTAGTCTCCTCGGACTACCGCCTCATCTCAAAAACACTCCCATAGTCGAAACCTCCCCTCCTCCATTTAAACGGCCCCATCACAGACCAAGAAGCACGCATCTAGCGAAAAAAGGGTCTTTGTTTTTATTGCGATGAAAAATACATATCAGGTCACCACTGTAACAAACCCCAGTTATTCATGATTGAAGATTCTCCACTCCTCGAACCACATGTCAAACTCTATACCAGGCCTCCATTACCCGAACCTTACCCAACCGAACCTCTCATTTCCCTGAACCGGTCCTAGAAATTTCCTACCATGCCATGATAGGCACCACAAAAAGGGCAATTGTCGTCCATAAAAAAAAGAATGAAATATTAGTCCAGTGGAAGGACACGTCTCGAGATGATGCCACGTGGAAAAACTAGTGGCGGTTTTTTAAGTCATATCCTGTAGTCATCCTTGTGGACAAGGATATTGCAAGCGAAGGGGATTGATATGTGTAGGCTACTGCACAAGTTGCTGAAAGTGAGAAGAGAAGACTGGATCAAAAGATGTTAATGTTAGATTATTCGTCCACTAAACCAATAGGTCCACTAGTTGCACACATGTTCCTTGTACACAGGCATTAGTATACACGTTTCCCATATTCTTTAAATTATGCATCCACTATTCACGTTTAAACTTCCAATATGCCTTAATTAGTTAGTTTGTAATGCTCATTCATAATTAAGTTTAGAAGGAGAAAAGGTTAATCAGTTTTTATCCTACAGATAACTTCACCTTAAATCTCTCGGATTTATCTCTCTCTCCAGTTCTATTTCTTTTTCTTGAGTTTAGATCCATAAGTAAGCTTATGTTCATCATTGTCTTACAGGTATCTCTTGGTCTGGGACACGTTCTAGCTCAAACTAAGGACGAGAAGTTGTTTGGCTAGGGTTATTCGGAAAATGGTAGATTAGGACATGTGGGAAAGCCATTGGAGCACTCTCCATTAGATTCAAGTAATGATACATCAAAAGCAACACAACTCTCAAGTTCAACTCTAGAAGCTGCTGAAAAGTTAGCATTGGATGCGATGGATAAGGAGAACGACATGCCAATTACTTGGGAGCCCCATTTAATCGAAGAAGTACGTGATTCTGAGATGTAGAAATCGCATGTGGGCTTGACCATTCATTAGTCCTTTTTCGTAAGCAATAATTATCAAAAAAATATTTATCTATACAACATATATACAGTTGCATAAACATGAATTCTATTGTCTTATTTCAGGTGATGGCACCCTATTGAGAGATGGGAGCGAAATAAATGGCCAGTTGGTAAGAGCGATTTAGGATTTAAGAATGTTGCCGATTGACATGAAATTGTGAACTGTTTCTATTGCTCCAAGACTAGGCCATTCTTTGGCAATATGTCAAATTGTAAGGTCAGAGGGCACAAGAGATTGTTGGAAAAAGTTAAAGTTCGAACTGAATTTGACCTAATTTTATGGGTGGGTTTCGATTATCAAAAGTATTGAATCATGTGTGGAATGGATTCTCCTTCGCGAGTAGATAACCATAGTGTATTTACTTGCTTAAAATGGATAAAATGTGAAGAGAAAATATTCATTAAAGTGTTACCATTGATACGAAAAATTGTGAAAGTTCCACATTGGATAAATAAGAATATTTTAAAGTGTTAATATACACTAAGGTAACATTAGCAAAATGAGTACTTGGAGCACCCAAAAGGGAAGTTATGGACAACAGTGAGCCACATTGTAGTAATTGGTTAATTACTTTTTAATCTGTGTTTTTAATTACAGAATAAATTCCTTATAGTTCTATTACAAATTAAACCCCATGTAATGTTAATTACGATTAACCTCTCTCTTTATCCTATTCACTGAAAGGTTAAACCTTTCAAATTTTTGATAACAACAGCTATTATCAGCATACTATGTGAGTAATTTGGCTTGTTAGTAGGGCTATTACACTGACTTCAATGGTGAGTAATTCCGTGACTTTTCAATCGGCCATTGAAAATCCTATAAATACCAATATCTTTTGCAAGTTCAAAAACACACAAAATTCTGAGAGTCATCAGTGAGGACAAATAAGAGGTTTCTGGCATCTACATTAGAGGGATTCGTGAGGAGTGACACTACTTTCTGGTTTGCCGAGCACACCGAAAAAATTGTGCTAATTTCTATGAGTGAGATCGTTAACATCTTGGGAGACAACGCAAATAGCCATAAGCACCATTTACAGGGCGATTCCTGGTCTTAAAAGAGACAGTGTTGAACGCTGCCTCGATCAACCTTGTTAATTTTTATAATCTCTGTTGTAATTATTTTCAATATAAGTTTTTATTTATTTATAATTTATTTTTCACTTATAAATTCAACAGTTTATTGAATTTTATTTAACAGAGATAACACCAGCATTGTTTTGTGGGGATGGAACCAGAGTTTTCAGCTTGGAAGGGAAGGCCCAGGGAACCTCCCGGTGGTGTTTGAGGAGCTAGCGGGAGAAAATCTGCCAGGAGGCCGTGCACATTCTATTGTTCTGACGTCAAACGGAGAGGTCTGGGTTTGGGGTAGTGGTAGAAATGGGAGGTTCGGGTTGGGCAGCTCCATGGATGAAGCTGAACCAACGTTAGTCGAATATGTGGAAGGTTGTGAGTTTTTGCAAGCTGTGTCGGGCTTTGATCATAATCTTGTCCTGGTTACTGAAAGATTTAACCACATGATGATTCGATGAATCAAATTCAATTGTCCCCAACTCTCTCTCTCTCTCTCTCTGAGAGTTGAATTAGTAACTCAG
>CM018899.1:8065733-8070893 GCA_009663005.1 Actinidia chinensis
AGCGCGCCAGGCCTCCGAGACGCGGCGGAGAGCGGTGGAGGACAGGTGTTTTTGGACATTGGTGGTGGTTAAGTGGCTCAAGGGAAGACATCTTTGCTTTTTGCTTGTTTTCCTTCTTCTGCCATAGTGAGCTGCTATTGGTATCTTCTTTTTTTCCTAGACTAGATGAGTGGATGGATGCAGTCTTGTGTTTTGACCATTGATTTGGAGTTGGTGATGGGATCTGAATCGTCCACTTTTTAAGTTACACCAATGAGATCATTAACAAAAAAAACTCTAATAAGTCAAACATTGGAAGATATATGATTGAATTACACTTATTTTGAAAAAAATAAACAACAAATATGATTTTAAAAATAAATTATTGACCCCAATCGTACGGGGGCCAACTATTGATCTCTAATGAATGTAAAATTTTTGTGTGAATAATTTTCTCAATGAGCCTTACCAATTGAACGGTTTGGATTAGATA
This sequence comes from Actinidia chinensis, assembly GCA_009663005.1. Taxonomy (NCBI): domain Eukaryota; kingdom Viridiplantae; phylum Streptophyta; class Magnoliopsida; order Ericales; family Actinidiaceae; genus Actinidia; species Actinidia chinensis. The sequence continues at coordinate 8,066,206 of CM018899.1, forward strand.
AATGATTGGAGTGAATCCCGCCACCACCAGTAGCGTGGCACAGCATTAACCCCATCTCTTTTTGGGTTGGGATTGACATGGTTTGTTCTGGAAAGTTCAGAATCCAAACAAGCCCTCCAGCCCAAAGACAAACTGGGCATCCAAACCCAATAAAAATTTGAAAAGGAACAAGTATGAAGAACTACAAACTTTGTTGTTGTTTTTTTTGAAAAAAATAAAATCAAGGAAGCTTATACTAAACAGAAATGAATTCATTACAATGTTGGTATCATGGGAAGAGCTACATTGCTCCAAGTGGCTCGGTTTAATTCAACCTACTTCGTCAAACTATAGATATTCTTACATTTTATACCCTATAAATATATGGGGATGGATCCATAAACACAAAATTAAACACATTTTTAAACACTTAATCTCAGCCCTTGAAATCAAGGGCTTGATTAAAACCAACAATCCGCTCTCTCTCTCCTTCATTTGCTTCCCCCCACGCACAACCACCCATCTTGTTTTATCCTCCCCCAACCCCACCATTCTTCCACCTATAAACCCGACGGCTTTACCCTCCCTACCTCCCCCTCCCCCTCCTCCCCCCACACCTACGTTTCTCTCCACCCCACGCACACACACCCGCGCCAACACCCTCCTCCGAGATCTTTTGAGCCGGCCCTACACTCGCTCCTCTCTCACCATGGCCCTGTTTTAACCCTCCCTCCGATAACACCTCTCTCTCTCATATCGATCCTCACTCCATCACCCCCACCGGTCAACCACACGTCGCCCCCACTCCATACTTGAGTGAATTCGATAAGGATTAAAGTGTATTATGGAAGATTTATTGGGTTTTTTTTCCATGTCTTGCTTTTGCATCATTACAAGTTTGAAATGAAAATATAGCTGAAAATAAGTCTAAAGTTTTATTTTGTAACCTTTTCCCCCCTAAAGAAGTCATACAACATGGTGCTTTTGAAGTTTAAATTTTAGAACTGTGTCATTTTGGGCTATTCGCTATGGTTGGTTTATTTTTTGCTGACTTGCGGCGTTCTCTCCCTATTGCAGTTATAATGCATTTGTCTACTTCAATCGTGAGATTACTTTTAATGGGTGGTGGTTTTACATAAGTAATAAGTGTGATAACCATATGCCTATTACCTATTAGTCAGTGTAATTAATGCAATTTCTTGTACTTGGATTTAAGTTACAGAATCGTGATCGACATGACATTATTTATTGTTCTTCTGAATGTTATAAATGATATTCAATTAATTCTTATTTAGTTTTTGTTCCATGAGCCCATGAGATAGTTTTTCCTTGTTATTATCCATTTATCTAAAGTTAGGTTAATTCTGATTGTTTTCCTCCAGTATAGAGGTCGCTTTTGGCTTGGAATTTGGCCAATTTAGGAAAAGTGGACAGTGCAAAACCATGGATGTGTTTTCTTGTTTGTAATACATCATAAGGACATTGACCATTCTCATTCTCTCTAGCAAATGCGTATCACTAACAATTGCAAGTGCCAAATTTGAATGGAATAACCTTCTAGAGTTGATTGCACAAAATGCCTATTGCAAAACCAGGTTCAGTCGCAATGACACCTAAATTGGACTGGTATTGCAGAATTCATAACATTCCTAATTTACAACCTTAGTATTGCTGCAACAAGCCAAAATTACAATCAATATAGAACAAATAAAATAATATGGAAGTTTCAATATCAAGTTCAAATTAGTATTGCTTCAACACTAGTATTGCCATCTGAAGTTCAAGTAGATACATAATCCATTGAATTGAGATCAACAAATACAATCTACATTGAGAATGCCAACAGACATACATAGTGACGAAGAAGGAACGACTATGACGGCGACTCGATTGAAACTTCAGTTGACTGTAATGGCAAGCTGGGTGGACTTCAATCGACAATGATGCGATCAATTGGACTGGTGGGCTTCAATCGACTACAACAACAACTAGTGTTTCAATCGTTAGCGACGGTGAATGGGCCCTCAATCTACGGTTCGGTGGGGGTTCGCTGATGTTCGGTGGTGCTTGTTTCGCGTGATAATTCACTCGAATAGGGTCGGTGTGGTCGGTGAGGCTTCGGTGTTGCGAACGGGCCCTTCAATCAACGGTCGTGAGGGTCATGTGGCGACGGGCCCCTTAATTAATATTCGACAGATGTGAAGGTCGGTGTTTAGAGAGAGAGAGAGAGATGGAGTGGATGGTGTGGCTCGACGCATGTGCTCGGCGTCGGTGGAAATTGTGGAGAAGTATTTGTGTCTCCCAGGGTGAGGCTCTCGGGAGCTCTCAGAGAGCACAACGTGTTTTAATTTGAAGCCTCACTGCGAGGGAGAAAGGTTTGATTTTAATCTCAGCCCTTGAATGAATGGCTTGATGTTGTGTCTAATTATTGTGTTTAAATATGTGTTCCTTGAACCACCCCCTAAATGGATATTTGTGGATTTATCTGATTATTAGGTCAATTTTGAATAATAATAAGTACATCCTTATTCTTTTCAAGCAAATTTAAAATTTATCGGAAAATGTTATAATGCATTACAAGAAAGTTATTTTAATATACGTACCACGAAAAAGTTATGTATATGTACATTATATGAAATGTTTGTTTAAAGAACTTACTCAATAAAAACTTTGACTTCACCATTGGTTGTTGTAATGCCACAATACCTCTCATAACTACAATATGTGGACTTCTGGTATTACGGAACAAGCCCCATCTATACAACTACAAGAGAAATTGGATCGGGTCGCTGCTAAATTGGACATTTATGGTTGGTTTAGTTTTCAAGATTAAATTATTTGAATGGTGGTTATCGAAATTTGTTATTTTTTAAGAATTTTTTCAAAAGAGAACACAATTTTAAAAAAATATTTTCAAAATTCTTTAAAATTATTTTTGCTAGAAAATAATAAAATATATTTTTATTTTTAAAATTAATTTCTAAAAACAAATTCTGCTTAATCGATTTTAAATCTCAAATCACAAACTTATCTAAACCTGTCAAAAACTCAACAGCTTTGCAATTAATTCATTGTAAGGTCGTAGAACTAACGAGTCAAGTCATAATACTCTTTTTGATTCACGTGACTAGATACCCTCGAACCTTGGAGCTCGTTATGGCTGCTGGATAACTATCCCTAATAACTTTTTTTCCGCTCTTACTCTCTTTATACGGCGGGAAATGAGAAAAACTTCCCTGATAAACTCTTTCTCCCTGCCTTTACTTTTCCCAGCGACGCGGATAGTCCCGAATTTTTGGGCAGGCCCTCACCCTCCCCAAAAATTATCCGGCGGTTTTATCAGAGAGGTTTCAGACATTTTGCCCTCCTTATCCCCTTCCACAGCAAGCAAACAACCATTAAAAAAAAAATTGGGTATATATTCTTATCCATTACGATCATTTTTTAGTGGGACTAAAAAAACAAAAAAAATTTAAAACACACATTTTTTCTACCCATTTTGATTTTCTTTCGTATTAATAATTTTTTATTATTTGATAAAAACTTTATATTATTTAGGTATTTTTTACACTAAAGTTTAAAACATATATATAAAAAAATAATTTGGAGATAAAAATATTTTTTTTTATTTTTAGTGAACTTTCTCTTAAATTAGATCAAATTTTATATTTTTAGACACATTTTATGAAGAGAAAGTAAAAAAGTATAAAATATTGATTAATCGGTGAAAACAATTAACTGAAAAGAGACAAAAAAAAATTACCTCAATTAAAAAGGAAAGTTATTTTCTTACGTTCATTTTCTTTAATTACATTATTTTTTTATATTTATTAAAATTAATTTATCTAATGATTGTAATAAAAATATTTGAGCAAAATTAAATATTTAAATAAATTTATCATAATAAGAACAAAAAAATATCACTTATTTCTTCTCAAATATGTATGGCCCACATAAGTTGTGATATAATGACCACAACCCCACCTAGCAAATCACTCTGCCCTCTCCTCAAATTTTATAACCACCCCCATGTACTTCTTACCCACCTCCCACGCCCTTCTCCACCTTCATTACTCCTGTCTCTTTTACGGTTGTAAAAACCCCTTTAATAAGTATACCTAAGAGGTGGTCATTTATTTGGTTTTGTGTAGTGCCCGTAGGCACGAGAAATTACTTGTTCTTTTATAAATTACAAAATTATACTTTACACTTCTTGTATTTGGAATAGAAGAGTAATTATAAGAATCATATTGACCCATACCCAGAAATATCGAATAACGTATGCTATTTTGCTATTCATCCATATCCTCATTGAATCTTGTCGATGGTTGATGAAGAGGATCCAAATAGAAATGCATACTGAAAAGGGGATAAAATATTCAATTCTATTTTTGGCCAAACTCCATTGTGAATCACAGTCAGACTGTTGCTCTACAAAAAGTCGGATTGGTCACCTCAACATGGGAGCTCAGTGTAGAAACATCCTCGATGGTGTACCTTTATCAAGCTATGGGTGCAACAGGTAGTAGACATGCAAAGATGTATCTAACATCCGCACGCCTAGGTGAGAGTTTCATGATGTGACAAACTAGCCATCAACCACGTCTAGGGGAATAATTGGGTAAGTTATTTAATCACTGACACATTAGTTGACGCATCCATGCAACCGCCAAGTTACACTATAAAATGCACCAACCTCTCTCATTTGG
>CM018899.1:8070993-8090993 GCA_009663005.1 Actinidia chinensis
CGAAAGGAAAAGAGAACTTGGAAAGTTCATTTCCTGTCCATTTAAAAGCTCAATCTCGAAATTAGCAAGGTATACACCTTAAAATAACTTAAATTTTTAAGTATATGTTAAGTTTAGGGTTTTAACTTTAGCTTCCATTTAGATCTAGTATGTTTAGGGTTCAATATTTATGGTTGAAATTTAAGTATGATCACTTTTTTTGAGTTGTCTTTTAGTATTCTATCATTTCAGACAGAGTAGAGCCTGAATTGTATAGTTTTGGTAAAAATATTCAGCTCAGTTACTATTCAAACTAGCAACCCAGTGAGCGTCGAACGCCAATGACAGACAAGCATCCGACGCCAAGCGTCCGAATGCCTGACTTAGCCTTGAACAAAGAGTTCGACGGCTAGCTAAATTCAAACAGATTTGGCCTTTTTTCTTAGAACATTTAATGTTGCCCAAATTATAAAGGGTCTTTAATAGATAAATGAGAGACTTAGGCATATTTTAAGGAGTCTTGACCTAAATCTAGAATATCTCAGAGTTTGTCAGACTTTTTATTAGTTAATTTATCTAATTTGACTTAGTATTGACGATTTCCTTACCTCAATTGTGGGATACGCGCGTTTAGGCACCTAACCAAGAGAACCCCAGGTGAGTAGCATGATGCATGATAAAACTAATGTATCTTCAAAAAAAAAATTTTCATCTATATGATCATAAGCAAATGTTTTCCATGTTTCAATGCATAAAATAATTATGGTATGCTTAAAATGCCATGTCTTGCAGACGTATACAAATTGCTATGAATGTAATGTATAGAAAACCATGGATACCTGTTTCACGATTAAATGTCTAAACATGAAATTGACATGAAAAGCAATATATGTTCAAGTATGTCTGCATGTGATACTTTGGTCCTTTCTGGCGGATTTAATCAAGCCAGATAGTTCTCAAATGGATGGGGGAAGTGAAATAAGACATCCGGTACGAAGAGATCTCTAGCCTAAAGAGCACCCATAGCCTTACGGCTAGTATATTATGCCGCGTATTTACACCCTACGATATGTGCAGATTTCAAGAAGATCTGAAATGTTATGCTTACGGTATGTTTTTTACGATATTGTCAAGCTATGTTTTCCCGTGAGTTTCAAGTTAAGAATGAATTAGATGTTATGCTACTAATGATATGTAATGATATGAAAACAATCCATGGTATTTTATAATTTATGCATTATGTTATTCACAGGAACCTTTAGCTTCGTTTTTCGAAAACATTTTCAGAACCAAAGAAGAAGCATAGGACGAGGTTGAGCATAGATTATAGTTTTGATAGCCCGAGGTCTTGGTTATGTATTTTGAGGGTTAGACCCTAATTTTTCTGTCTTGAAAACTATTTATGCTTCCTATTTTTAGCCTAGGAATGTATGTAAGTGAAATACTTAGACATAACTCTGTATGTACGGTATGAAAAATTGACACTTCTCATTTTATTTATGGTTACGTTTCCCGCAAAAGAAAATTTTTTTTTATTATTTATACTATTTTGATTAAATTGCACAGGATTAAAGTAAGTTGGCCCTTGGCGGACGAGCCGTCGCCTCACGTGCCCACGATCCGCATAGCCGGGTTGCGGGGCGTGACAGAGTGTATCAGAGCCACAATGTTTGATAGTTTAACGTACACAGATTTATAGTTTTACCCATGGAGATAGAATCACGTCTATATAGGAGTCTAAGTACTGATTAAAGTGATCCACGCTATTTGCCAATGCTACGCTATGTATATTAGAATGTAATGTGCTAAGTGTCATGAAATATATCTAAACATTTGATCTGTTTGTTAGAAGTTATGCCGCCTAGAAAAGGCCGAGTGTAAAGGGCGGCGGAGCCCGAAGACCGAGTTGACCGTATAGAGAGGATTTTAGAGGGATTTGTCCAAGTGTCCATGATGGTCCACAATAACAATACCACGATGAAGCACCGCAACAACCGGTACTCTCTGCCAATGCAAGTAGCCGAAGCGATGCCACGTACCCATTAAGCCAATTCTAGCAGCTTGATACCCCTCCAACTTTCTATGGAACGCCCGATCCCATGGCTGCAGAGTCTTGGCTCTGGGAATCGGAGGGTGTTCGAGTCTTGGCCATGCACCGATAAGCAGAACGTGGTTTTTTGCATGTTCATGTGTTGAATGAGCCGCATGAGTTGGGGGGTGGCACTTGAAGAAGCACTGGAGCCATTGTGTTTAGGGCCTAAATTCTTGGAAGTGTTCAACGAAGCCAAGTTACGGTCTCTCTCCTCCTTATCAGATCCTTATCTAGCCTACTTTGGCCGGCTTATCGACTGGCACAGACATCATCCCCGTCCAGTTTACTGGCTCTTTCCCCTTTGTATTCTTTCCCGAGATGGGTCCCAAATTAGGAAGTTCAAGCGTTGTTTGGAAATTAAAAGCCTGACAAGATCGTAGTAGTGGTAGCAATGCCAAGTTTAGGGAACTATCACGATATGGCCACTCACACTGTGTCGACAGATCATCGCAAGGCAAGAAGGTTTGAAGCTGATTAGATGGAACATCAAGAATAAGGTCGAAATTTTTGGCGGTTACCTCTCATCAGGAGGTTCTTCATGCAAGCCCTAATTGTGAGGATCCTGATTTAGATTCTCAATTCCGCCAAACATCGAAAGACCAGAGGATTGGAAAAATGTGAGTAGAGGACAAAGTTTGTCAAAACCGACTAGAGTTCAGGATCGTCAAGTGGGAAATTCATCAACCAGCAAAGGAATTATGGTCCAAGGAAGTATTAGATCCAATGATGTTGCCGACATGTCCAACTTGTCGAAGAAGCATTGGGGTGAGTCGTGCATGGGAGTAAAGCTTGTTATGGGTGTGGCCAAGAAGGGCACCAGATTAGAGATTTCCTATGAAAAGTAAATTCAAGAAGCTGGGACATCGGCATCAGCCTCAATACAGCGCTTCCAGCTGAAGGAGAAATATCAACACGACAAGGTCGAGCTTATTGCACTTGTACCAGGAAATACCCCATTTACCACATCAGTTGTGTCAGGTATACTTCCCATTCTGTGGTCAACCTGCATGCATTCTTATGGATTCAGGTTTCCACTCATTCATTCGTTTCAAATTCTTTTAGTATTATTTGACTACCAACCTCCCCAGTACCACTCTTGAATATGAGGTTATTAAGTATCCATTGCCCTCCGGGCGATTCTAGTTGTGTACAAAGTCTATAATTCTTGTGAATTCATGTCCAAGATGTTGTCCTTGTCCGTAAATCTAATCCCCTTATGAGATGCATGGTTTTGACGTCATCATAGGAATGGGTTGGTTGTCTTCCTACCGTGCATTCATTGATTGCGACTTACGAGTATGTTCCAACTCGTTTGGTCATTCATGACTAATCTTTGAAAGAGTAGTCTTTGTGCCTCCTCCCTACCTTATTTCTTTTATGAAGCCCGTCGCTTAATCCAAAAAGGAAGTCAAGCATTCTATGCAGTGTTCGACACGCATTTCTCTCCATCTCCTCCAGCTAATCCTTAGAAGATATTCATTTTGTCCAGGAATTTCTGCATGTTTTTTCCAGATGAAGTTACCAGGTTCCTTAGTGGGACCAAAAATATTGAGTTTTTATAGATCTGACTATCACGGGAACTAGACCTATTTCGAAAGCCCCTATCGCATTCCTCTCTTTAGAGTGAAAGAAATTGAAGATTCAACTCCAAGAGATCGTTAGAGAAAGGATTTATTCGTCCGAGCGTTTCACCCTTGGGGTGGCTCTAGTGTTGTTTGTACGAAATCAGACGAACAATGAGTATTAGCAATTGATTATCGAGAGCTGAATAAGGTTACCATTAAAAAAGTACCCTTGCCAGGGTGGATTTATTTGTTTGATCTCTTCAAGGTGCCCAAGTGTTCTCAAAGATTGATTTGAGATCAATTATCACCAACTAAGGTTAAGGACGCCATAGAGAATGAACAACTTTCGAACCAGATACGGGCCATTTGAATTTCTCGTTATGCCGATTCGGGTCACCAATGGGCCACCGCATTCATGGACTTGATGATCCGAGTAATTCAAGAACATTTCTTGACGAATTCGTTATTGTTTTCATTGATGATATCGTGTATCTTCTAAAAGTTTTGTATGAACATGAGCAACCTTAAGGGTGTTTGGGGCAAACCTTGCAAATAAAGATTGTACGCCAAGTTGAAGAATGCGAGTTCTGGCTATCAAGTGTGACGTTTTTGAGGACACATCATCAGTGTAGATAGAGTGTCCATTGATCCCAACAAGTCAAAGCCATTGTGAATTGGCCCGAGGCCAACGAATGTGACAGAAGTTAGGAATGTTTTATGGTTTTAGCTGGGTATTATCGTAGATTTGTGAAGATTTCTCTAGAATTTGCAACTCCTTTGACAAGCACTAAACCGCGAAGAACATTCCATTCGAATTGAATGAGAGCGAGAGCAGAGCTTTCCAAATATTGAAAAAATAATTAGTATCCGCACGCAATTTTAGCTTGCCTTCCGGAATCTGATGGTTTCACGATATCAGCATGCTTCCATCGAGAGTTTGATGGCGTTTTTAATGCAACATGGGACGTGATTGCCTCTGCCTTCAAGACAATTGATGGACCGCCTGAGAAGAATTATCCGCCTCAATGATTTAGAGTTAGCTTGCAGTGGTATTCGCGTTGAAGATTTGGCGTCATTACTTGTCTAGAGTCACATGTGAAGTTTTCACTAATCATAGACTTGAAGTACTTTGTTTACCCAGAAGAACTAAACTGAGACAGAGAAGATGGCTGGAGTTGATAAAGATTACGATTGTTTATTCAGTATCACCCAGGAAAAGCCAACGTTTGTAGCCGACAGCTTTAAGCCAAAAGTTCAACAGTCAATCTAGCATGTCAGTCACTCCCAAGATCTTACTCGTATGAGTTTTAGAGAGGAGCAAAGATCGAAGTAGTTGCCTCCAGACCTAATACAATGCTTACTACCCAGTGTCACGCCCCGCAACCCGGCCTTGCGAATCGTGGGGCGCGTGATGGCCTGACGGTTGCCCGCCAAGGCGAACTTACTTGAACCTGTGCATTCTCATTCAAATGCCATAATAATTTTTTTTTGCTTTTGCGGAAGCGTCATAAACTAAAATTATAAATAAAATGTCCCGTCCTACTGATTGGACTAACATAATTGTAAGTCCAAACGCCATTTAAAACGACCTAAGTTTGGCCCTAATTTAGTTTAATTAATGTTTTTTCTCATGTTTCGTACTTATAGTCCGTGTCTGAGTTCATTGGGCAGGTTAAAATGATGAGAAAAAGAAAAAGTGGGCAAAAAATACACTAAGAGTTCGAACTCCCTTGCTTACAAGTCGAAAGTGGCGAGAGCTGAAAAGTGAAAAATTCAGTCTTCGGTAATTTGGCCATAACTTTTTACTCTGATGGCCGATTTGAGCTGATTTTTGGACGCGTTAGAAGACATTTAAATGGAACAATTTCCGTCTCTAATAGTCAATTGGCATCGCTCTCAAATGTGGTCAAATAGAGAAACAATGTACCGGGATAGATTAGGAAGTTTTGAAATGTCCTAATCTACTAGGATTCTAATTTGTAAAATTAGCCTATAAATACTTCCTATCTCTTATACACGCAATATGCTGTAGTTTATGATTTAGTTTAGGGTTTTCTTTCAGCCTTTTAGTTTAGGTTTTATTTATGGTTTTGTAAAGTTTTAATTATTTTTCAATTCAAGTCAATTTCTCATACCGTACTGTTTTCGATTTTTTATTTACATGCTTTTCTTAGCAATGCTGATAGTTTTTTCCAACTTGGGGGGGATTGATTATGATGGTTAATTGGAGACCAAGGATGAAACAATGGAGGCAAATTTAATATCACCGATTTATTTTCTCTTGATTTTTCTCTCTTCTTCTTCTTTTCCTTTTAGATACTTTCGAAACTAGGACGTCCGCTTAGGTTCGATAAAAACACCAATTTTCTTGTTATTCGGATCGATGATGCACTCCATGATTAAAACACTAGATTTTAAATACCTTTCGAAAACTGGGAGTCCTATTATGTTCGTAAACAACTTTGTGATGGCGAATCGATGAGGCACCCTTGATATAACAATCACAGATTTATTCTAATTAACATTATATATGATTGCTGCTCAGTTATACGCTGCCTTGTAACGTTTATGCGTGAGTTGGGTTCATTATTTTGTTGCGGGCGCGAATTGAAGATTAAAGAATAATTATTTTTAAAAAAACTAAATCTTCCTGAAAGTGAGACCCACGATGTAGTCGAAGGATTTGAGTTTATACGAACTCCATTGTTATTCCGAGAAACCTAATTGTTGGATCAATTGATTTCGATTTTATTTTTAATTAATTTAAATTAGTTTTTAATTTCTTTCTTCATTTAGAATTTAGTCCAATCAATCTACAAAAAAAAGAATTTTTATTTTTTCTTTTATTTTAGAAATTTAATTTACATAATTTCTAGTTGATCCGAGTTAGGATAGTGTGAGTTGAGGCTACAGCTATATTTAGCTAGATCCCCTGGGAGAGAACGATCCGAATTATCGAGTTATTCCTACTTATTACACTTTTTCTCCGACCCGTACACTTGCGGTACAGAATTCCCTTCCTGGGAGCGATCACCTCCCGTACACAGAGTTGTATCTAAGTTTTTGACTTTACATACATTCCCAAGCTAACCCATAAATAACATACAAGCCCTCGGCTAATCAAAACTACGTCTATGCTTCAAACCTCGTCCTAGTTCTTTTCACTTTGGCTTCCTAAAAAAGGTTTTCGAAAACGTAGCTAAAGTTTGCATGCCTCTACTGCCCTCTCAGTTTGGGCAGCCTACAACTGGTAACACAATTTAAACCTATCTAAGCAATTCGGCCCTCCCCGAACGCTTGGATAGTTTGTGAATCACTAACAGGTAGTAGATACAAAGAAGTATGAATAATCCAGAGGACTAAAGCATACCTCATTCGTGTGAACGTTCATATTCCAATAGGATGGATAACCGTTCTCTAATTTCATCTTCTCGTTTCCCAAGTAGATTCTTCATATTAGTGATTCCCTCCATACAACTCGCACTAACGGAATAACTTTGTTCTAAGCACTTGTGCCACCTGACGATCCACGTCTCATTGACGTTTCACATAGCTTAAATCTTCCCCTTATCCAAAGGTAATGGATTAATCACATGAGTTGATCATGTACATATTTCCGTACATCGATACGTTAAAAACGTCATGTACATGTGAAAGCTCTAAGAGGAAGAGCAATGCGATAAGCCGGTGCCAATTCTTTGAAGAATTTCGAATGGCCCTATGTATCTTGGCTTCAACTTCCTCTCTTACAAAAACGATTTATCCCCTTGGAAGGAGATATTTTCAAATAACACTGGTCCCCCTTCTCAAACTCTAAATCTCGTCCTCCTAACATCTGCATAGCTCTTTGGCGACTATGTGCCATTTGAAGTCTCTGTTTGAATTACAATTTATCTTATCGGTCGTCATTTGAACATTTTCGGGTCCTAACATTTGTTTTCCCGTTCCTCCAACTCTTCGTCCCACATATATGCGACCTACATTCCTCTCGTAAAGTGCTTTTTAACACTTACCATTCCAATACTTGTGTGAAAACTGTTTGTTGTAAGCAAATTCTACAATTGTAAGTGCATTTCCCATTTCCTTCCTTGGAAATTGAGGTACACATAGCCGTACAGTCTTCTAAAGTCCTGGATGTTTCTTTCTGACTGTCCGTTCCGTCGTGGATGAAGTCCGGTGCCTAAAACTTAGCTTCAGTGCCTAGAGCTCGTTGCAAGCTTTTCAAAACTTAGACGTAAACCTCGATCTCGATCCGAAACGATAGAAACTGGCGTTCCGTGAAGTCGATAACTCTGCTATGTAAGGTCCTGCGTACTTCGACAAGGAATATGTATCCTTCACTGGCAAGAAATGTGCTGACTTAGTGAGGCGATTTTACAAAATAACCCAAATTGGCATTACAACCTCTGGTGAGTTCTGTAGTCAACTACAAAATCCATCGTGGATGTTGCTCCCATTTTCACACATTCGTTATTGTAGCGATTGTAATAAATCCTTGCCTGGCCTTTGATGTTCCTGCCTGACTTGTTGACATGAACATGCGCACCACACCTGCTATTTCCTTTTGCTTCCAGGCACCAAAATATTTCCTTCAAGTCTCTATACATCTTTGTTCCTCCTGGAATGCCTCGTAAACTTGGTATTATGGGCGTCCTCTAAAACTTGTCTTTGACTTCGGTATGTTGTGGAACACCTAAGCAGATTTGAAACCTACGGTGCCTTGTCTTGTAAATAAATCCGGCTTTGGATTCACTAACATCTCCTCTTAAACTTTCCACAAGTATTGATCTTCTTGGTTGTCGTCGGCGTTTACAATTTCTATCAGGTCGGTTGAGCATCATGGTAGTAAGCTTGTAATTCGTGTCCGGTGCAACTCTTTCGATCTCTGTTCTCTCTACCTCATCAGTAAGGTTACTTGGGACATAACTGACATGCTAGATTGACTGTCGACTTTTGCTTAAAGCGTCGGCTACAACGTTGGCTTTTCCTGTGATACTGAATAAGAATAATCGTATTTTTATCAATTCCAGCATCTTCTCTATCTCATTTTAGTTCTTTCTGGATACAATACTTCAAGCTCTTATGGATTAGTGAAAACTTCCATGTTACTCCATACCAGTAATAACGCCAAATCTTCAACGCGAATACCATTGAGCTAACTCCCATAATCATGAGTCGATAATTCTTTCCAATGCGGTCATCCAATTGTCTCGAGGCATAGGCAATCACTTTCCCATTTGCAATTAAACGCATCCCAATCCTCGATTTGAAGTCATCTCTGTATATCGTGAAACATCAGTTCCGGAAGGCAAAGCTTTTTTAAAAAAAATTTTTGGTGCGGATACTCTCGTTTTTTCAATATCTGAAGGCTCTTGCTTCTCTCTGCGTCTCATTTTTCCATTCGAATGGAATTTCTTCCGCGTTAGCTGTGTCAAAGGCGTTGGCAATTCGAGAGAAAAGCTTTCACGAAATCTCTGATAATACCCAGCTAAACTCATAAACTCCTAACTTCTGTCCATTCGTTGGCTTTGGCCAATTCACATGGCTTTGCTTTTGTGAGGACAACGGACACTCCATCTACCTGATGATGTGTCCTAAAAAAACCCTCAAACCGTCACGCTTGAAAGCCAAAAACTCGCACTTCTTTAGCTTGGCGTACAATCTTTTGTTCCGCAAAGTTTTGCAAAACCCCCTAGTGTTGCTCATGTTTCTGCAAACTTTTAGACTATACTAAGATATCATCAATGAAACCAAAAACGAATTCGTCAAGAAAAGTTTGAACAATTCGATTCATCAAGTCCATGGAAATGCTACTGGCGCATTGGTGACTTGCCGAAACGGCATAACCAAAAATTCATATGGCCGATCTGGTTCGGAAAGCTGTCTTCTCTATGGGTCGCCGCTCTAACTTTAGTTGGTGAGAACCTGATCTCAAACAATCTTTGAGAACACTTGGCACCTTGAAGCTGATCAAACCAATCCTCCCCCCTTGGCAAAGGGTACTTATTCTTAAGGGTAACCTTATTCAGCTCTTGGTAATCAATGCACCTAATCTCATTGTTCCTTCTTTCTTTCATACAAACAACACTGGATCGCCCCAATGTGGAAACCCTCGGACGAATAAAATTCCCTTTCTCTAACAGACTTTGAGTTGAAGTTTCCAATTCTTTCAACTCTAGGCGACATTTTGAAGGGGGTCTTTCCGAATAGGTCTAATTCCCAGATTCAGATCGATATAAACTCTCTCTCGTTTCACTAAGGAACCTGGTAACTCATCTGGAAAACAGCGGGAAATTCCCGACAACATGAATATCCTTCTAAGGTTGGTGGAGAGACATGCGTGTCGACTACACTGCATAAGAATGCTTGACTTCCTTTTTGGATTAAGCGACGGGCTTTCATAAAGAAATGAGGTAAGAGAGGAGGCACAACGCCTACTCCTTCAAGATTAGTCCAATGAGTCAAACGAGTGGAACACTACTACTCGGGTTTAAATTCGCAATCAATGAATGCACGGTAGGAAGACCCAATCCATCCCAGGGAATGACGTCAAAACCATGCATCTCTACAAGGTATTAGATTTACTTACAAAGACAACAACTTTGACACGAATCTCCTAAGAATTATAGACTCTGTACACAACATAGATCCCTGGAGTGCATGATACTGATAACTCATATTCAAGAGGTACTGGGAGGTAGTTAACTTACCTCTCAAAGAATTTTGAAACTATGAATGCGTGAACCCGGAATCATAATAACTGTGTACAGGTTACCACAGATGGTAAGTATCCCTGACACAACTGATGTGGTAGTTGGGGGTATTTCCCTGTACAAAGTGCAAAAGCTCGACCTTGGTTCCGTGGCTGATTATTTCTCCTTTTCAGCTGGAGCTGGGCATGTGCGTGAGGGTGCTGAGGTCCGATGTCCCAGTCCCAGCCTCCTGAATTTTACTTCTCATAAAGGACAATCTCTAATTTGGTGCCCCTTATAGGCACACCCTAACAACTCTACTTTCCCATGCGACACTCCCTCAATGCTTCTTCTGACAAGTTTGGCACATGTCGGCAACTCATTGGATTACTACTTACTTCTTGACTCACTATATTTCTTTGCTGGGCTGATGAATTCCCACTTAGACGATCTGAACTTTGTCGGTTTGAACTTTGTCCTCTACGCACATTTTTCCTCCGATCCTCTTCTTTCCGATTTTGGCAGAATGAGACATCTCATTTCAAGGATTCCCTCAGCATTGGGCTGCATGAAGAACCTCCTGATGATTAGTAACCAACCAGCAATCTTTCTACCTTATTCTTTGAGGTTCCATCGTATCAGCTTCAAATCAAAACCTTCTCGCCTTGCGAGATTCCCGTCGACACAATGTGAGGGCATATGTGATGTTCCCCCCCCCCCCCATTTTTAACTTGGCATTGTAACACTACTACGATCAGTTTCTCATTGCTTTAAATTCACAAACTCTTGAATCTTTTCTTCTGATCTCGGACCCTCTCGGGAAATACTCCTCGTTGAACACTTCGCAAGATCTTGGCCATAACCACATGGCTCCAGTGGCTTCTTCAATTGCCACCAAATCAGTGCGGTTCCTTCAAACATGACGTGCAAACCATTTCTGTTCATCAGTGCATGGCAAGACTTCGAACACCCTCTTCACTTCCCAAGACCACCCCTTCAAAAAACCACCCCGGCCTATGCGGATCGTGATCGCGTGATGGCCGACGGTTTGCCCGCCAGGCCAACTTACCTTGACTTGCATTCATCACTATTCAAAATGCCATAATAATTTTTCTTTTGCTTTTGGCGGAACCGTCATAACTAAAAAATATAAATAAAAATAAATGTCACGACTTCCATATACCGTACATACAGAGCTGTGTCTTAATTTTTTTGAATTTTACATACTTCTCAGGCTACACTTACATTATACATAATTTCAGACATAAATCGGTCTAACCCATAAAATTACATACAAAGCCCTTGGCTATCAAACTACAGTCTATGTTTCAACCTCGTCCTAGGGTTCTTCACTTTGTTGGCTTCCGAAAAGGTTTTTGTTCGAAAACGTAAAGCTAAAGCTTTGTAATAGCAAAATGCATGACATAAAATACCATGGATTATTTTCATTATCATACATATCACAGTTGATAAAACTGTAATTTCATTTCTTAACTGAAGCTCAAGTAAAACATAGCTTGAACATATCATAAAAACTACCGTGATCAGAAACATTTACAATATCTTTCTTGAAATCATGCACATATCGTAGGGTATAAAATAAGCGGCAAACATACTAGCCGTTATAGGCTAGGGGTTTTGGGCCCTAGGCCAGAGATCTCTATCGTACCCGGAGGTCTTATTTAACGTCCACTATCCGTCTGAGAACTATCTGGCTGATTTTTAAAGTCCCGCTAGATAGGCCCCGAGTATTCACCATGCATACTATACTTGAACATACATTAGCTTTCAGGTAAAGTCAGCTGAGAACATTTAAATCATCAAACAATTCATCAATGGGTTTCAGTACATAACCATAACAACATATGTACATCTTGAAGGCATGGCATCATATTTTAAACATAATGTTGATGCCATTGAAAACATGGAAAACTTTGATATACATAATACATTGAATGAAAAACATTTTGAAAATACATAAGTCTTCATAGAGTATGTTACTCACCTGTTCTCTTGGCTAGGTGCCTCTAAACCTGTGTGTCCATACAATTAAGGTAAGGAATTGTCAATACTAAGTTTATTGAATTCACTAATTTGCGTAATATGACTTTCAAATTAAACCTTAGATATCTTATTCTAAGTCACAACTCTTCTTAGTCAGTGTCTACGTCTCGGATATGATCTATCAAAGAGCCTATAAGTTTAACTTTGGGCACATTTAAAAGTTCTAAGGAAAAATGACAATTCTGCTTGAAAGTGGTCTAGGCGTTCGAACTCTTCATCGGTCGTTCGGACGCGTGAGCGTTCGGACGATTGTTCATTGGGCGTTTCGGACGCTCACTGGGTTTGACAGTTATGAACAGTAACTGAACCTACGAATTTCTACAAAAACTCACACCAATTTCAACTCCAATCTTTAGGAGGTTTCATAGGATATAATTATAGCTCAATGGGACTACATACTTCAATTTCAACATAAATTTTGACTCTAGCAATTGTAGATATAAATTTGAACTTAAGTAAAATCCTAAGCTATACTATACATAAATTTAAGGTGTTTAAGTGTAAACCTTGCTTGATTTCGAGCTGAGCTTCTAAAAGGAAAGAAATTTGAGTTCCCAGCTCTCTCTTCCTCTTTCTTATTATTCCTGTCCTTCTTTTCTCTTTCATATTTTTTATATCTATCTCTCTCTACGAGTATAGGGGGTGTGGGTGGTGAGGAGTGAGTTGTGTGGTGTAATATTTGCTGAGAAACATACGGGAAATCATCCCAGTGACTCCCCCATGTAACTCCGTGTTTCCTTTTTCTTGTCATTTTAACTATTGGCATTCGAACGTTCCTTTAAGCGTTCGGACGATAGAGTTTCGGAACGTCCTTTTAGGCGTTAGAACTCTAAGAAGATTTTTGAATATGGCGTTCGAACTTCCCTTGCTAACAGTTCGAAAACATGCGAGACCTAAAATTTTATTTTGCCTGGGACGTTCGAAATCCCATAGGGCGTTCGGACGCCAAGAAGAAAAACTGGGCAGAAACCTTAAAATCTTAAGTCTTGAATTATTCTAACTTACATTCGGGTCTCTTTGACTCTTAAATCTTTATTACTTTACTAATGGATACACGCCGAGATTCTTACGATTTATGAAATTTACGAATTCGGGGCATTTACAACCATGATCGCTTCAACCGACCTTGATAGGAAATTGTAAAGCGACGGTAACCAGGAAGATCCAACTTGGAAAAGGTTATGAGGAGATGTTAGTGAAACTGTATTAGTTAATTCGTCTAATTCGAACTTAGTATTGATGATTCCTTAACTCAATTGTAGGGATACGCGAGTTAGCCACCTAACCAAAGAATCAGTTGGTAGTATTGATCGCATGAATAAAAAATATGTATCTTCAAAAAAAATATTTCAATTTAATGAGCATAAGCAAATGTTTTCCATGTTCAAGCATAAATGATTTGTTATGCTAAAATACCATGTCTTGCAGAAGTATACAAATGTATTATGTTATGTATAGAACCCATGGAACAGGTTTAACGAATTAAATGTCTAGCATGAAATTACTGAAAAGAATGTATGTTCAAGTATGTATGCATGGTGATAATCGAGTATGGCGTGGACTTTCCCCAATCATGCCATCTAGTCATCAGACGGATGGGGACGTGAAATAAGATTCAGGTACGATAGAGATCTCTGGCCTAAAAGAGCCACCCATAGCCTATAGGCTAGTATGTTATGCCGAGTATTACACCCTACGATATTGGCATGATTTCAAGAAGATATGAAATGTTTATTCTAACGGTATGTTGTTAGATATTGTCAAGCTATGTTTACGTGAGCTTCAAGTTAAATAATGAAATTATATGTTTATACTAACTAGGATTGTATGATATGAACACAAGCCCATGTATTTTATGTTCTGCATTATGTTATTCACAAGCTTTAGACTTACGTTTTCGAAAAACCTTTCGGAAGCCAAAGTGAAGGGGGAAACCATAGGACGAGGTTAAAGCATAGATTGTAGTTTTGAAGCCCGAGGGCTTGTTATTGTTATTTGGGGCTAGACCCTAATTTAGTCTTGAAGACATGTATGATTCCTGGTTAGCATGAGAATGTAATAAAGTTAATATACTTAGACACGCTCTATAGATACGGTATGAAAAGTGACACTTCTCATTTTAGTTATGATTACGTTTCCGAAAAAGAAAAAAAATTTATATTTATACTATTTTTGATTAAAATGCACAGGATTTAAAGTAAGTTGGCCTGACGGGCGAGCCGTCGGCCATCACGTGCCCACGATCCGTATAGGCCAGGTTGCGGGGCGTGACAGTCGAAGCCATTGTGAATTGGCCGAGGCCAACCGAATGTGACTAGAAGTTAGGAGTTAATGGGTTTAGTAGAATACTGGAGATTTGTGAAAGATTTCTCTAGAATGAAAACACCTTTGAGCAGCTTACACGAAAGAATGTTCCATTTGAAGGGATGAGGAAGCGAGAGAAAGAATTATCCGACCCATGATCTAGAACTACCAGCAGTGGTTTTTGCTTTGAAGATTTGGCGTTCATTACTTGTACAGAGTCACATGTGAATTTTTCACCGACCAAAAGCGTGACAGTACTTTGTTTAGCAGAAGGAGCTGAATATGAGACAGCCGTAGATGCTTGAGGTGATAAAAGACTACGACATTCTTATTTAGTTATCATCCAAGCAAGGATAATGTTGTAGTAGACGAGTTAAGCGAACGTCACAGCCCAATCTAGCATGCTTAGTTACATCGCAAACACCTTTACTCGTTGAGCTAGAAAGAGTAGAGATTGAAAGTTGGATTGCGCCAAACACCAACATGATGCTTACGATCATGATCGTCAACCAACCTTGATGGAAATTGTAAAGGCAATGTCAACCAAAAGATTCATACTGGTGGAACGTTTTGAGGAGTGTTAGTAAATCCAAAGCGGATTTTTACTTACAAAAGACAGGCACTTAGGTTGCAAGTGTGCCGTTTATGTATTCCGAACATAGCAGAAGTCAAAAGAGAATTTGGAGGAAGCCCACAATACCAAGTTCACGATGCCATCCAGGAGGAACAAAAATGGATCGAGATTTGAAAGAGGACATTTTGGTGGCCTAGAATGAAAAGAAAATAGCACGAATTTTTGCAAAGTGGTTTCATGTCAAACAAGGCAAGGCAGAATATCAAAGGCCAGCAATATTATTGCCAATCACTACAATATCGGAATGAAAGTGGGAGCACATCACAATGATTTTTAGTCGGATACCGCACTCACCCAAGAGGTTATGATGGCCGTTTGGTTATGTAGACCGCCCCTCACGAAGTCAGCACACTTCTTGCCAGTAAAGGACTTAGATTCATTGTCGAAGTACTGCGAACTTTACGTAGCAGAAAATTATCCAACTTCATGGCATACCTATTCTATAGTCGTACGAGACCCGAGGTTTACGTCTAAGTTCTAGAAAAGTTTGCAACGAGCTTAGTCACTGAGATAAGTTTTAGCACGCCTTTACCATCCAAGACGGACGGACAATCGAAGAACTATCCAGACTTAGAGACATGCTACGGCTATGTGCACTCGATTTCCAAGGAAATTGGGAAAATGCACTTACCGCCTTGTAGAATTTGGTTACAACAAACTAAGTTCCATGCGAGCATTGGGAATGGCACCATACTAAGCACTATACGGGAGGACCTGTAGGTCGCTTTGTTGAGACGGAAGTTGGAGGAAGGGAAATGTTAGGACTCGAGATTGTTCAACTATCGACCGATAGTAGTAATGGGTAATTCAATAAGGGAGGACTTCAAACTACACAGAGTCTCCAAAGGAACTATGGCGATGTTCGAAGACGAGGACTTCGAGTTTGAGGAAGGGGACTTACGTGTTTTTGAAATATCTCCTCCAAGGGGAAAATGTTTTGGTAAGCAAAGGAAGTTGAAAAGTCGAGGATATGGGCCATTTCAAAATTCTCAACGAATTGGCCCACATTGCCTTACCGTATTGTCTTCCACCAGAGTTATAGCAAGTGCATGATGTTTTTCAGTATTATCCTACGGAAATATGTACAGACCCACTCATGGATTAATCATATCCTTTGGATGTAAAGAAGATTAGTTATGTGGAACCCCCCCCACCACCCGATCGAGATTGTAGATTGTCGCACCAATGTCTTAGAAACAAGGTTATTCCGTTCGTGCGAGGTGTATGGGCGAAAATCACTCATGGGAAAAATCCACTGGGGAGCGAGAAAGTGAGATTCGAGAGCTGTATCCATTTTTATTTGAATGAAACATTCCTACTGACTCGCGGTACGTTAGGCCTTTTTGCAATATCAGCATTTCTTTCGTATTCATGTACCTGATGGTAGTTTTCTGTCCAAGGCATCTCAGGGTAAAGCGATTATTTGGATATTATCAACGGTTCCAGTGGTAGCTACAAACTGAGAGGGCACAGAGGCAGTTCGCAAGGGGTAAACCCCATTAGACACATTGTTTATTTCGAATTAGGTATTAAATGACACGAGAATTTATTAGAATATCATTAAGGGAGGTATGACGTTAGCAAGTTGAGGACAAACTTTTAGAAAGGACGGGGCGAATGTAATACCCGAATTGCGTAAAATCCGTAATGAAGCAAAATATGACATTATGTTAGTTTAGGAAGTCCCTATCTTTATAGGAGGGAAATAAAACCATTAGAAGTAATCCAGAAATTTTTCAAATCGTTAGAACTAGGGGTGCACAAATGAACCGAAAAATCCGAGAACCGAACCAATCCGGCCTCATGGATTGGGTTGTTCGGTTCTGGTAGCCTTTGGTTCGTCATGTCCAAAAATTGTGAAACGATTAGATCGGTTCGGTTCTCAGATTAGCTGTTCGGAACCGGAACCGAACCGAACCGGAACCGGACCGAACATAATCGACAAACCAGCTTATAAAGAGTAGGTGGACTAGCCCACGTATTAATTCCCCGTTTAAACAATTTTCTTTTCTTGTTTGTGAATTTTTTTAATGTGAAGACTTTGTTTCGTTATTTGAGTTTATATTTTTTGTATGTTTAGAATGAAAATAGTAACCCCCAGCTGGAACCAAACCTATTCCATTTAGAACTTGGAACCTAACCAAACCAATCGACCGAGTCGGATTGTTTCGGTTCGGTCCAATTACTGATTGGTTCGGTTCTGGTTCCAAAAATTGAAACTGATGATGATGGTTCGTTCTGGGTTGGCATGAAACGAACGAACGAATCCATGTGACACCCCGAGTTCGAACGACAGGAATTCATTCATCGGTCGCGTTCGAACGGTACGAAGATGGTTCGAACGGAATAGCAGAAAGTGAAAAATAAAAGGGAAACACAAAATTAAAACGGGGTGCACTACACGGGTGATTTCCCATATTACCCAATACACACCCACTCTATCCTTACACTTTACCAAATCTATACCCACACAAAACACACACACAGAGAGAGAGGAGAAGGAGAGATCGAGACGAAATAGGCACCGGAAAAGAGAGCAAGAGAAAGAAGAAGGAGCGTAGAAAAGAGGGGGAGAGAAGCGAAAGATATCCCTTAACCCCCCTCTCAAAAATAAAGCCATTGTGAAGCTTGGGAAAGCTTAAGGAAGAGGTATAAAATCAAAACCATGTATATATATGTGTATGTATAGTTCAGCGTTTTGTTGTGAGTTATTAAAATCCTAGATTTACTAGGATGGGTTAAGTAAGAATTGAATCTGAGTTATGGTAGTCCCTTTGAGGGTTGGATTTGATATCCTAGAAGCCTTGAACGAAATGGAAGAGTTTAGAGTGATTTGGTGTGAGACGGAAGAGGAAGAAGAACGGGAGTCACAGAAAAAGGGTTTCGAAAAGTTTTACTGTGGTTTGAACGTTTGGTTCGACGTTTTAGGAAGGGTTGAACGTATTGGTTCGAACGTTTTGGGAAGGTTCGAACGGTTGAGTTAGAACATTTTCATGTGATTCGAACGGGATGCTGAGGGCTAAAATGGGAAGTGGAATTGTGTTCTACCACCTCTAGAGTTATCCTAGTAATGATAAAACGATACCTATGTCCTTTATGTGTAGGAACACGACGTGAAAGTTTAGTAAGAGGAAATCCAGGTGAAGTAACACGATGCCTGACCAAAATTATATACTTCGACATGTTTTCCACACAATTTGTATATTCAAAGGGTTTTGCATGTTTTCAATCATTAAAGTTAGGTTACAATATAAATGCCATGTCTTCGAATGTATGATACATGCTACTATGTACGAAAGAAAAACCCATGATGTTTGTTCAAACGAAACGATATGTTAAGGTATATGCATGTGACCCTCGGGGTTCCCCTGTGGGGACACTATCTGAACTAATGGTTCCTAGAGGTACATGAGAGACGTGAAATAAATTATTTTTACAAGGGATATGGGCCTAAAGAGCCACCAGACCTATATGTCTCATGTTATGTTATGTTATGTAATCTGAGTCGTTAACGTTTCATGATAGGCATGTATGTTTATGGAAAAATAAGTGATGCCATGTTTATGCAAGTTCAAGTATGAAAAGTAATGTTTCAAGGAAGCTTGTACGCTCACTTGTTCACCGTATGATTATGTAGATATGAAAATTTATCCATGGTATTTTACGTTCATGCATCTGTTGTTATTCACAAAGTTTTAGTTAATTTTCGAAAATCTTTCAGGAAATCAAAGTGGAGAAACGTAGGGACAGGTTGAAGCAACATATTGTAGTTTTGATGCCAAGGGCTTGTATGTATTTTGGGGGCTAGACCCGATTTTAGTGTCTTGAGAATTTGTATAATTTAAGTTAGCCTGGGGAATGTATGCAAAATTTAAAATTAGAACAGAGCGCTGTATTACGGTTAATTGACGATGACGCTTTGTTATTTTCAGTTTGACGTTTCCGCAAAAGAAAAATTATTATGGATTTGAATGAGAATGCATAGGGTTAAGGTAAGTGGCCTGGCCGGCTAACCGTCGGCCATCACGCGGCCCAGATCCACATAGGGCCGGGTTGCGGGGCATGCACAGATATATCGGACCATTTGAAGTTCTTCAACGGACTGGAGGCCGTTGCTATAGTATGGCTCTTCCCCTAGAACTTTCACATATTTCATGATGTCTTCACGTTCAATTTAAGAAAGATGTTCAGACCCCGGAAGGTGATCAATCATTATCCTTTGGAGTGAGGGAAGATTAACGCTATGTTGAATCCAATTGAGATTGTGGATCTTCGTGGACCAGTTTCTTAGACACAATTATTCCGCTAGGACAAGTTTATGGCGGAATCACTCATGGAAGAATCCCACGTGGGAGCGAGAAGAGAAGATTAGAGAAACAGTATCCATTCCTATTTAAATAAACGTTCACAATGATTGAAGTAAGTTTGTCCTCTTCACTTTTATCAGGCATACTTTAGTATTTACGTACCATTTTGTAGTCTTCGATCAAGCATCTCGGGGACGGCCGATTTTGCGTTGGATATTATTACCTAGGTTACAATGTTGTAGGCTGCCCAACTAAGAGGGCAATAGGAGGAGTTGCATGGATTTAAATCCCAATTAGATACGTTATCTATTACGAATTAGACATCAATGATCGAAGAATATGCTTAAAAAGTATCAGTGATGG
>CM018899.1:8120993-8128493 GCA_009663005.1 Actinidia chinensis
CATGTGCTCTTGGTCTTTTGCTACAAAACCACTCATCAAGACTTCCATTAAGAAAAGCTATCTTGACATTCATTTGCCAAATTTCATAATCAAAATGAGCTGCAATGGATAAGAGAATCCAGATAGACTTTAGCATGTCTACTGGCAAAAAAGTTTTCTCATAGTTGATCCCCTCTTTTTGAGTGAACCCTTTCCCAACAAGTTTAGCCTTGAAGGGTTCCATCTTCCCATTTGCTCCTCTCTTTTTCTTATAAATCCACTTGCATTTGATGGGTATTCTCTTTTCAAATGGTTCTACAAGATTCCAAACTTGATTAGAGTACATAAACTCCATCTCTGCTTTCATAGCCTTTTTTCAAAGTTCTACGTCTTTGTCTTGAAGTACTTCATTGTAGTTCACTGGCTCGGCATTCAGTTTATCAGGGATCATGTCATAAGACTTTCCCAAGAACATATACTGATCAGGTTGGTGTCCATCCCTCCCACTACGATGAGGCACGATCTGTGTCTGTGTATCAGATTTTAATTGTTTTGTTGATTCTGATCCTTATGCACCATCATCACACACTAGTTGTGGAGCCAATATGTTTATGGTATCTGCACATTGCGTTTCAGTATCATCTTGAATCATAACATTCCTCTCACTACAACCAGGCAATAAAATGTCGATGGCTAGATGTTGTGGTGCTTTTTCTTATACTATGGGTATTAAAGAATTATGTGTTGGTTTATCTCCTCTCAGCTCTTCTAGAACAATCCCACTTTTGAGTTTATGGTTCATTACATAGTCCTCTTCTAAGAATCGGGTATTGGTGCAAACAGTGACCTTTTGATCCTTAAGACAATAAAATAAATCACTTTTCATTCCTCTAGGGTACCCAACAAAAAACCAGACATTTGTTCTCGATTCTAACTTATTTGTTTTCCTTTTCAGCACGTGGGCTAGACTACCCCATATCCAAACATGTTGTAGATTAGGCTTGCACCCATTCCATAGTTTTATGGATGTAATAGGTATTGACTTAAATGGTATCAAGTTTAGAATGTATACTGCTATTTCAAGTGCATATCCCCAAAATGAAATAGGCATATCTAAATAACTCATCATAGATCTGACCATATCCATAAGAGTTATGTTCCTTCTTTTTGCTACACTATTCTATGGTGGCATACCTGGTGCAAACAACTGGGATTCAATCCCTTCCTCTGATAAGTAATCCAAAAATTCTCCTTAGAGGTACTTGCCACCACGATCAGATCATAAAATTGCCTTAAATACTCTTAAGTCTTGATACATTTACCATGACGCTTTTTCGTTTCTGCCTTAAATACTCTGAATTTCTCAAAGTATTTAGACTTATGATGTATTAAATAAATATACCCATACCTTGAGTAATCATCAATGAAAGTAAGAAAATACTCAAAGCCACCTCTGGCTTGGATATTTATGGGGCCACACAAATCAGAATGAATCAATTCTAATAGCTCCTTTGACCTATTGCCTTTTTCCATAAAGGGTGTTTGATCATTTTACCTTCTAAGAAGGATTCTTAGACTGGTAGTGCCTTCACTTCCAATGAACCAATGGTCCATCCTTAACTAGTTTGAAAATTCATCTTAGATTAATATGACCTAGGCGTAGGTGCCAAATATATGTTTGGTTAATTTTAGAATGTTGCTTTCTCTTATATGGTAGTGCATTAGTATTATTCAGTTCTGAAGCTCTCAAGAACGAGATCCATACTCGAACCATTCATATTCCAGCAATACACCTACGAGGTGTTAGGCAAAATGCCTCAAAGAAATCCATCACCACTAGCGAGAGCAGCCATTGAGGGGATTTGTGAGGAAGATAGAGATGGGTTCAAATTCGACGAAGGTTGTGGTTTAATTTTGGTCAAAAATTGGTTTAATTATAGGATGTGCACCCACCCCTCTCCCACATTTTCCTTAGTGCCGGTGTTTGGGAGCACTGGAAACGGATACATCACCGGTGGCAAGCAGGTTTTTCCAGTGATGGTGAGAACAAGGAGAGAGAGAAAAGTAAAATACTTAGTCTTGTGGTGAGAAAGAGAGAGAGAATGAGGAGAGAGTTTTCCAGGGAAATCAAAACGGCATCGTTTTGATTAGAGGTGTCAAGCGGGCCTTGCCGGCACGGCACGGGCACGGCACGAAAAAACCTGGCACGGGCACGGTTTCGGCACGGTATAAATTGGGCATGGCAAGGGGGCACGCACGGGCAGGTCAAGGTCCCCGCATGGCACGGCACGACCCAATAGTTGGCTTAGTTTGGCATGGCACGAGCACTGCCTAGTTAGTTCGGCAACGGCACACGGGCAACGACACGGTCTAGTCCTGGGCACGAAACGGAAGTGGCATTGGCACGACACATAATTGGCTCGATAAAACGATACAAAAGTGACAAGAAATAATTAATTATTAATTAAATAAATTTTTAATTATAATTGACTGCCATAAATAAGGAACAAATGAAGAAAAAATTGAATAAAAACAGTAAATAAATAAAATTTTGACTTGTTCACGGGCATGGCGCATAATAAATAAATAAATAAAATATATTTTTGTTAAGTAAATTACTTTGCCAAATGCCATAATAAGCAAAAATAGAGAATTTAAATGGAAATTAGGAAAAATAAAATTAAATTTTTTGATAACAAAAAATATAAAATTAGATTTTTTGAATTGACATAATATTATCAAATTTTGATTATATTTGCGCTAGTCACACACCCAGTCGTGCAATAAATTCTGACGATCCACACCGTTTCACTTTGTTTATCTTGCTATTTAAATATCACTCTCTCAGTCAATTTGAAGTCCATCGATATTGAAAGCCCTTTATCTGGGACATTTGATTCATTTATTCTTATCAAACCAATAATTTTTCTTCTTTGATCAAGTATGTAACGATAATTAAATCACTTTATTATTTGCATAAAGAATATATCAACTCCTACTTAAAATCTAGACAGTTCCGATTCGAAAAATTACTGTGATGGCGTCGAGTCTGTATTATAGGACGTATTGCTCATAAATGCACTGAATTGGTTTCCTTCGAGGTCAAGTGGTTTCCTTCGCTTTGATCACTAGTTTTTCTGGAAAATGTATTAGAAATGATAATAGAAATCGTAGCGTTTATATATCGAAGATTCCGGGAATCAAGTATGCCACCTGCCTTTTAATCCTATACATCGAACAATTCTTGGTTCCAAACCAACCTATTATGCTATAGGTCAGTATGAGGGTTTAAGTAAACGATGGACAACACAATTATGACGATCCAAAACCGTTACTTTGTTCTCTTGCTATTTTTAACCACTCTAGCCAATTTTGAAGTATATCGGGTATTGAAAGCCCTTTTATAGGATAATAATTCATTTAAACAACCAACAATTGTCTCATTTTGATCAAGTAGCAATGATAAATAATATTTACTTTAATGTTTTTATAGAGGATACAAAAATTTTTTTTCACTTCCCCCAAGGTAAACAAACAGACGGTTCCGATTGAAAAAAACATACTATGAAAACCCTCGAGTATACAATTTTAGCAAAGTTTACGTTATCCGATATGGGGAAAAAGGACCAAATTAAAAGAATATAAACGTAAAGGCAAAAGTGAGAATGGTTAGCTTTATGGTACAAAATGTAGTTTTCATTTTATGTTTTGCCGAATTAGGGAGTGGGAACGGAACGCTAATGCCACATGAAGTTCCCGCCATATCACCCCACCACCCATCGCGGCCAATTCGAAAGATACAAATCAATTACAAATGGATTGGACCATCCCTCTGAATTTTACCCCTCTCTCTCTAACCCAGCTCTAACGGAAAGCTCCAGATTCGATCCGTCATTCTTCCAAGTAAGAGAAGTCAACGGATTCAGAGGGTAGTCCCTCTTACCTACTTTCCCTACATACATATATATAATCTCTCCCTACTATATATATAGTATATTATATGTATATATATCGAACATATACACCAATTGATCGGTTGTATACCTTATTTTGTTGGTCTGCTATGTTTTGGCTTCTTTTTTCAGGACATTGGGAAAGAGGAAAGAGTGGGGGTGGTTTTGAATTGCTGCTCTATGTGGGATCACAGGAAAGATTATTGGTAAATTTCACCATGGTCCTTGTGGCTACGAAAAAGGTTAACTTTGGTTCATATAGTTTCAATTTAAATAATTTATACCTTATAATTTCAATCATTTCAAGGTGATCCCTTCCTTCGAATACGTTAGAAAATTTTGAAGGAAATTTAAAAAAAAAAAACATTAAAAAAGACATTCATTGTCCGTAAAATTTTTAAGGATTTGGATTCGAAGGATACAAGTTTCAATTGATTGAAAAACTATAAGGTTGTAATGTTCAAATTTAGCACAACGAAGTGCCAAGGTAAAAATTGCCTAAACATGGGAAGATTGTTTCATTGACGGATAGTCTGCTGCAGCTGGGCTGAAAAAGAGAGAGCCGTGTGTGGAAGATTGGTTTGACTACACTATGGGAAGATTGTTTCACGCATGGTATCGACGGTTGGACTGTGGATTGCCCATGAAAAATGCCCATTGATGTATATTGGATAAGATATTTTTGTGAGTGGACAGGATGCCATAAAAACGGCATATTTGATGTATGTGGTCAGGTATTATTGTGAGTGGGACTGTGATGCCCATGAACATATCTATTTGATGTATAATTGAAAAAAAAAAAAATCTGGCTGTTAAAACTTGGAACAGATTTAATCTAGGTCAAGACAATGAAGAATTAAATTTAATTAATCCTCGTGATATAATTAGATATAGAGGAAAGAATATACACCCACCTTCAGTATCTATTGCTATGGAATATGGCTCCAATAGTGTTGGTGAGCCTATTACTTTTGATGCAACTGCTTTTATCCTTCTTATAGGTCCATTTTAAAACATTATTGAGTGACTTATAGTTTATAATAAGCTTAGGAACTCCTCTTTCCTGTTCTGCTTTCTTATTAACATAAAAAATCGTACAGCTCCAAGGAGATAAACTTTTCCTAATGAGATTGCAGGTTTAAAAGGTAAAGTTTTTAAGTTATATATAACTTCTTTTTAAAAAATCTTTAATGATTAATAATAAAAATATAAGAGCTATACAACATCAGTTTTAGTTATTGTTAAACCTGACTCATCGGTTCATGTTTTGCTGAATTAAAAATTTCATTCTTTTGACCTGCTGTGAGAAAATTATACTTCTTAAATCTTCAATACTGGAAGGTGTAGAAGTCTTATTATTTTTTATCCTCCTTAATAATTCATTTAATGAATATTCTTTATGGTCTTCTAATTTAGACTCTCTAATTTTACTTGTTTCTGCCAAGTTGATTCTACAAGAATATATACTACTTTACAAAATCAACCTATTTCTTTTAAATTTATAACTCCACCTACATATAAGCTTATAAATGAGCCTAATAATGGAATTTCAGTTATACATCAAATATGGCATTTTCATGGGCAATCCACAGTCCACTCACAAGAAATACCGTGATCCAACATACATCAAATACGGCATTTTCATGGGCAATCCACAGTCCACTCGCATGCCAGGGATTTTTAAAGAGTGGACTGTGGATTGTCCATGAAAATGCCATATTTAATGTGGATTGCCCATGAAAATGCCATATTTGATGTATGTTGGATTAAGGTATTGCATGCGAGTGGACTGTGGATTGCCCATGAAAATGCCATATTTGATGTATGTTGGATCAAGGTATTTCTTGTGAGTAGACTATGGATTGCCCATGAAAATGCCATATTTGATGTATAACTGAAAAAAAAAAATTATAACTCAGAGTAAAACCAGTAGGCTAACAGATTTCATAAAAATTTATGGCCGATTCTATATCTAGTTCTAGTAATAATGAGATATCTTCTCAAATTTTTAATATGCTAAATGAAGTTGATAACATATTTGACTCTATCAGAGTTGTATATCCTAATTGATTTCCTATTTGTTTAACATTAGGAGTTAAAGTATTTATAACTTTAAACCCCATGATCCTGGTTTAACTAGTTTTTTGATAATGATTTCGCTATAGATAATAGCACTGAAGAGAAAGGAGATAAATATTTTATTATTAAAAATTAATATTTTAGAGAAAAAAAATAATTTTCTTTTATATAATAAAAGGTATTTGGGTAATATCTATTTCAGTTATAAAACTGAAATACATATTTATAAAAAAACATAAACATAAAGATAGGAGTAAATCTTCTAAATCAGATAACTATAAGGATAAAGATAAATATTATAAGAAAATCATAAGAAACATGGTAATGAACAACCATATAGTTGTTTGAAATAATTTTATTTTTGGGACTGATAATACTAATCCATTCCTTTTAATAACATCTTTTAATATTCTTAAGTGCTTAAAATGTTGACTTTATCTTTAACAGATAGGCATATATGTGAATCTGTTCAACTAAAATTATTAACAAAAGGTTATGACTTTTTACCTGGATCTGAAACTATTGCGATTATATAGATGAAAGAAGGAACCAAGCCGATACACATGGGGCCCTATCGTCACGAGAATCCTTCTTTATAATAGTAAAAGAAATAAAAACAAAAGCACAAAAGCAGAATAATTCTGCCATTCTGGAAAAGGTATCATTTTCCTAACATTTTCTAAGTGAAGGTAATATTCACTTTTCATTTCATTTATGAAATTTTTATCTAATTGTTTATACACCTTATCTAGTTCTAGTAATAATGAGATATCTTCTCAAATTTCTGATATGCAGAAATTAAATAATAATGATTCTATTAAAAATGTAGATTTAATTGAATACCATGTTTCTTATGATTTTTCTTATAATATTTATCTTTATCTTTATAGTAGTTATCAGATTTAGATGATTTACTCCTATCATGCGAGTGGACTGTGGATTGCCCATGAAAATGCCATATTTGATGTATGTTGGTTCAAGGTATTTCTTGATTTCTACTTGTATATTTGTTCATTTTGGGCAAGTTGATTGCACTTACTAATCTTATTAATTGTTCCATGAATCTTTGAATGGGTATAGTATTGTTGATGAATATAAAGATTTTCACCTTAGGTTCGATTTGAAATAGAGGCTGGCATGGCGAAGGTTGGGACTGTGGACGTTACCCAAAAAATATCCATAATTTGATGTATGTTGGATCAAGGGTCTTGTCTGGATTTCTGTCGTGTATATTTGGTATTTTGGCAAGGGGTAGAAGGGTGCCACTTACTAATCTTGATTAATGTTTCCCACAATTGTTGGCTCGTTTGAATGGGTAGTGTAAGCTTGTAAAGGATGAATATAAGATTGTCACATTAGGTTCATTTAAATATGAGGCTGGCATGCGAGTTGCTGTGGATTACCCAAAAAATGCCATATTTGATGTATGTTGGATCAAGTATTTCTTGATTTCTGCTTGTATATTTGTTCATTTTGGGCAAGTAGATTG
>CM018899.1:8160993-8163493 GCA_009663005.1 Actinidia chinensis
GGGAAAAGTTCGCGTTCCTTTTTTGGATCCTTTTATGAATGCTCGAGCTCAGGCTCAAATTCAGAATCGAAATCCAGTTCGGATCAGGGCTACCCCCGAGCTAAAATCGTGATGGTACTCCATCTGTCTATTTTTAGTATTTAATATTTTTGCCTCGAGACGTGTATTATTTTGCAGCCATGTTGAAGAGAATTAGCCTTAAAAAGCTTGTCGAGAAGGTGGAAAAGTCGAAGAACGAAGGTTCCACGAGGGCCCCCATTCCCGCCAAAGGGGTGGTCATTGGCGAGAAGCAGCCAAGAGACGATTACCCCAGCTCGCCCAGCAAGAAAGGAAAAGTCGTGGATAGCCCCAAAGGAAAGGAGGTTGCACCCATACTCAAGCCCAAAAAGAAGACAACCAGGCCAAGTGATGTTGGTCCAAAGGTCACTTCTTCGAAACCCGGGGGAAAGCTTGCCATCTTTGGGCACCGTCCTCGGACCTACGGCTTCCATTCTCGGCAGCCTTTTTGTAGCCGAAAAGATTCTACAGGGAGTGATTCCCCCCGCAAACCAAGAAAAGGTAGGGCAGTTGTCCTTAGATTAGACGGCTACCAAATTTTTTCTTGTTCTCGGCCAGGTATTATCTTGGTTCTACATCTGATTTATGCTTAAGGTTTTTTTCATCATTTAGGTTCATCTAAAAAATTTGCTTATAATAGGTGCTTGTGCTCGGATCTTCCCTGGCTGTTAGGAGCAGGGAGGCGGGGGAACATGCATCGCTCCAAGAAGGGTAGGCAGCTTCAATGGAGAGTGATTTTTCCCGCCTCCAAAAGTTTTCTAGCAAGTTGGAGCAGCAACTGGCCGAGGCCCAAACTCGGGAGCAACAAATCGTAGACAAACTCGCCATGATGAAGGTCAACCATGATTCCCTAAACGATAAGTTGGAGCGGTCTGACGTGTTGGTGGTGGAGCTGAGGGAAGCCATGGATAAAGCTCGGTCCTCCGCCGTGGAATAATTCAAGTCCTCATTAGATTTCTTGGGGGCAGTCTATAATGCTACCTTCAAGTACTTTGGTGAGGGATTTGATTTTTGTAAACGACAGCTTCGTCGCCATCACCCTGACCTTGCCATCAATTTGGAGAATATGGGCCTGGACCTTGACCTGCTGGACAAAGAAGACGAGGCTGCGGAGGGGGAGTGTGGAGAGAAGGACAAAGGCGATGACAACCCCCCTCCTTCCTGAAAAATTGTACACATTTTTTTTTTGCAACTTGTAACCCGACTTGTAATTTTTGAGGTTAAATGTATGAAAATCCCTGTTCCCGTTCTTCGTCCTTACTACATTTATTTTTGGTTGCGCTAACGTCGATAGGCGATCACAATTTTAATGGAATGGCGATGTGAATTTCATATATAAGGTGAAGTAAAACTGGTGACCATCATGACTTGAATCAAGGAAATTTTTATATGGCGAAGTTAACCATCAATTAATTCACTGTTTAAACCCGTGATGATGGCGACCAAGGCGCCTTGTCATATTGTGATGAATGGGCGCTCTTGATAATGGTGACATCCACAATGGCGATCAAGGTGCCTTATCACATTGTAATGAATGGGCGCTCTTGACAATGGCGACATCAACAACAGGGATCAAGGAGCCTTATCATATCATAATGAATGGGCGCTCTTGATAATGGCGACATCCACAACGGTGATTAAGTCGCCTTATCATATCGTAATGAATGGATGCTCTTGATAATGGCGACATCCTAGTAATGGAGTTTTTTGAAATTGGTGATATAAACTATTGGCACATTAAATGAGACAATCTGGAGAAATTTTATTGAAGTTCTATTATTTATCTAAAAGATAGGCGATCATAAAATTATCATGGTACAAACGGAGCTTCAGAGATCGTAATACTGGTGATGCCAGGCTAGTAAGGATCTTGTCCTCATGGCGACCAAACGCCTTACTAATAATATTTTTTTAAATGCTCGGCGTTCAGGGGTAGAGGAGTGCTTCCTCCATGTCATGCAGCCAAATAAGTTCCGGCCTAGATACTTTGATTAAACCCTGTAAGGCCTTCCCATGTAGGGCCGGATCTTTTCCAGTGTTCGGTTCCTTAGTGGATAGGGTGACCTTACTTAGGATAAACGACCAGGTAAAAGAAAGACTATGTCTAACTCTCTAAATTGTTTAGTATTTGGCTACTGATGTTATAGTTGTTTGGTATTTTGGTTGCTCCTCTCTCGTCCAGTAGGTCGATGGTGGAGGTCTCAACTCCATCTAAATTGTTCCCATTTATCGAAAGTTGAGGTCCTAAGTCGGCTTATATTCCACAAGTATGACTGATGCTGTTCCAAAAGCCCATGGAGTAGTCCGGAATCTCGCCCGTAGGGATCCTACTTGTTGTATGATATGCCCAGAGTATGCTTGGTATATCTTTTGCCCATTCGCTCTTCGATTGGAGACTTCTACTTGTCCATTTGCCTGAGGATGACCAGGAGAGGAGAAATGA
>CM018899.1:8180993-8185993 GCA_009663005.1 Actinidia chinensis
ATTCTCGCGGACTTTCGCCGTGGGCTAGACATTCCTCCGTACTCGTTTTGGCCATCTAAGACTTTTATTTTGTCAACTTCCCGGACTTTCACCGTGGCTATGACATTCCCTCCATGTTGCCATCTAGGACCTTTTTTTCTGTGCTTATCTAGCTATCTAATTCGGTATATTTTTAACGTGTCTTCCTAAAGGATAATTCTCATTCTCCATTCCTCCCAATTCATTTTTTAACTCCAAATTGTATGTCTTTTGAACTTTTTTATTAACAATCACTTTCACAGTATACATAAAAATTTACCTTTATTAATCAATTATGTGTCCAATATTTTCCATAAACATTTAATGAGTCATAATTTTGACAATAATCTGATATTAATCAAAATAATTTTAGTATAACATTTTCAACATTCTATCTCTTAATTTTCGCATAAAATAAATTATGCTCATCAAATTAAATTTTTCCATTCAAGTTTAATACACAAAACAAATACGATCTTAATAGACTTTATATAAGCTATTAACACATCCAAAGTAAACCCAATAAAACGAACCCCCTTTTCTCAAATAGAATTTGACACCACGTATATGAGATCAGGCTTCAGATCATCATACTAAAATTTTGCACTATCCAACTCATCTCACCTGATCTGTAACCTCTATCATTCGTGATCAAAACTCAAACCCACCATATAATTTCTCTCTTTCTTTCTCCCCTCTCTCTCTCTCTTCTTTCCCTCGTCCCTTCATCCGAGCCTTCTACCTCTCCGATTATAGATTTGAATAAAGTCTATTTTATATCTATAAATAGTATATTGTATTATTGTAGTAGGGGAAAATTATTTATTATTTTATTATTTTAATATTTATTTCTTTTTTTTTTATTGTTTCTTTCACGGCTCTTTCGGCGCCTTTCGGCGGAAAGAATCAGATTCTAATAGTTTTATAAAAAATCAACTTTAACCCCTCCAACTGCTAATTATATTATATCATCTCAATTTAAATGTCCTCTTTATTAATCCTATAAGTTTATGAAATCATTCAATTTAAACTCAATACAACATAGCAGGTCTAAAATTTTATAATATAATAAAAATTGAAACCTTACACCTCCACCCTTAAAAATTTCGTCCTCTAAATTAGATAAACGTCCCGATTGATCAAAAAGTCGGATATTTTGCGCGAACCTCTGATTCACGTTCCCATTAGCTTCCTCTATGCCATGGATGAAGCTACAAACCTTCACCAATGGAATAGTCTTCTCTCAAAACTTGATCTCTCGTGTCCACCACACGAATCGGTCGCTCCTCATACGTGCCATCCTCGTTGACATCAAGATCTCCCCAATCCAAAACTTGCGAAGGATCAGGCTTCATATGTCCCGCAACATGAAACATTAAACACTGGTGCACATTGGCCAACCTCGGTGGGCAGGCAAGACGATTGCCACGCCCCAATACGATCCAGAATCTCAATGTCGCAATGAATCTTGGTGATAGCCTTTCCGCTACGTTCCAAAGCGCATTACCCTTCTTAGGTTGAAACCCTTATAAATACGTGATCCCCAAAGGCAAATTCCAATGACGTTTTCTCCGATCGGCGTAACTCTTCTGACGACTCTGCGCCGTGAGTAACGCTTCCTATCAATACTACCTTCTCGTTCGTATCACGAACCCATTCTGCTTTGCAAGTACTGGCCTCTCCCACGTCGGTCTAACACACAGGTGACCTAATGGTCTTCCCGTACAATGCCTCAAAAGGCCCATACCGATTGCGCGCCTGATAACTATTGTTTATATGCGAACTCTACCAAAGTAGATGATCCTCCCATGATCCCCAAAATCAGTACGCATGCTCGAAGCATGTCTCCAAAATCTGAATCGTACGCTCAAACTGCCCTCAGTCTGAGGATGAAACGCCGTGCTAAGCCTCAATCTGATCCTAGGGCGGATTGCATTCCCTTACAAAGAGCGATGTAAAACGTGGATCCTCTATCCGAAATGATGATACTCGTAAACCCCATGAAGTCCTAACCGTCTCTCGAACATAAAGACACCAATATCCCTCTAGCGAATTTGACAAACGGATGGAAGAAAATGCGCATATTTTGTCAAAGATCCACATGACCCAAACGGCATCATGCCCTCTCATGATTCTAGGTAAACCCGTAACAAGTCCATAGTGATGTGCTCCATTTCCACTCTGCAACTGGTAATGGTTGTAACAAACCTGCTGGCTTTTGGTGTTTCGGTTTCCACTCTGACAAGTCAAACACCTGAAACTAATAAAGCAACATCTTTCTTCATTTCGCTCACACTAAAATTGCGACACAACTCATGATACATCTTTGTTCCCTCCAGGATGAACTGAAGTCGTGAGTGATGAAACTCTAAGAATATCGTTTTTACAAGACAGACACAACAATCTAGACTTATATCTCAAACTCTACCTCATGTAAAACCAATCTTTTGGGCCTACCTTTCTAGCAATTTGATCGCAAAGAGTCCCCTTTGCCTCCATATTTGCTGTTGTGCCTCATGGACCCTACTAATGATTGAATGGCTCTGCAGACAATGTGAATAACGTAGCAAACTCGTTCGTCTTACGAGAAGTAAAATCATACTCACCGATATCTTGAAGCATTTTCCACTCATGGATGGAAATGCTCGCCAAAGCACCCAAGCGATTTCCTACTAAGTGCATCGGCCACAACATTCGCCTTTCCGTTATGATATTTAAATCGAAATATAGTCTTCCATGTACTCCATCCAACGCCCGTTGCCTCAAGTTCAAGTCTTTCGGTGTGAACAATTACTTCACGCTCTTGTGGTCTAAAACACTTTCAACCCGCGCTCCGTACAAGTATGCCTCCAACTCTTTAAAGCATATAACTGCCGCAAGTTCCAATTCCATGATCGGATAATTTTGTTCGCGCGTCTTTAACTGACGAGAACCAAATGCAATCACTTTTACCCCACTGGCAGCAACACGCAGTCCTAAGCCATCACGTGAAGCATCGCAGTACAAGGTATACCCCAACCCTCCGCTCGGGTAAAACAAAATTTGTACCGAATTCAGTCTCGTCTTAAGCTCTTGAAAAGAATGCTTCGCATGCATCTTCCAAACAAACGAATTCCCTTCCTCGTAGTCGAGTCTTGGTGGCCGGCTAATCTTGAAAAGTACCTCTACAAATCGTCGATAGTAACCACCTAAACCCAGAAAACTACGAATTTCAAATACTGTCTTCGGTCCGTCCCATTCACACTGCCTCAATCTTGATGAATCTACAGCTACTCCACTCCCCGACACACATGACCTAAGAATTTTCCCTCAGGTAACCAAAATTCGCACTTGCTATTTAGCATACAAATGGTGCTCCCGCAGAGTTTTCATACTATCCTCAATACTCCTCTGCTACTCAACCGATGCGAGTAGATCAGATATCGTCACGAACACGCCCACGAACGGTCAAGATATAGATTTGAAGATACGATTCATCAATCCATTAAAGCTGCTGTGGCTTCGTAAGACCAAATGGCATCACAAGAACTTCATAATGCCCGGTACGTGAGCGAAAAGCCGCTTCGCAATGTCCCCCTCCTTAATTCTCAACTGATGAAAACCCGACCTTCACTCGATCTTCGAGAACAGCTCGAACCTTTCAATTGGTCAAATAAGTCATTGATCTCGAAGTGGATACTTGTTCTTTATCTTCACGCGATTCAATCGTCGATAAGCTACACACATTCTAAGCATCCATCCTTCTTCTTAGCGAATAAAGCCGAAGCTCCCATGGCGGATACACTAGGTCGAATAAGCCTTTATCCAACAGTCTTGAATCTTCCCTTCAACTCTTGTAACTCTTCCGGCGGCAAAGCCGGATACGGTGGTACTGAATGGGAGTATGCCCGGGATAAGATCAATGGAGAATTCAATCTCCCGAGTTGGTTGGAACTCCATCAAATCCTCTGGAAAGACATCCAAAATTTCACAACAACGGTGCA
Source organism: Actinidia chinensis (assembly GCA_009663005.1). Lineage (NCBI taxonomy): Eukaryota > Viridiplantae > Streptophyta > Magnoliopsida > Ericales > Actinidiaceae > Actinidia > Actinidia chinensis. The sequence goes on from CM018899.1 coordinate 8,184,995, forward strand.
AGGCCACACTACTATGCTACCCTCATCGACAGCACGCTGAGAAAGAAAAATTCAACCCCTTACCTACGCACAATAGTAACGAAAGGACAAACAAACTACCTCGATCTCCCATAAATTGAAAGCGTCTCCCTCATTTGTAAAAAAGGTAACACGGTGTTCAACACAGTCTATCATGGCCCCATAGCCGGTCAACCAATCCATACCCAGGATTATATCAAAACTCGTCATGTCTAACACAATGAAGTCAACACGAAACGTCTATCACTGATTTCAATCTCGTCAGATCTACAAACGCGCCTCAAGGTTGTCCTACCTCCATTGGAGTGTCTAACATAAACACGGATCTAATATCTCAACCTTCATCCTAATGCCAAGCAATGATGAAGCACTGAATGAATGTGATTCCTCCCTTGTCGCTGAGAACACGAGCCTCGTATTAAACATAGTAAAGTACCTCGTACAACAGAGTATCTCAATTGCTGCTCCTGCTGTCCTCTATCCTTGATGGTCCCCGTGCTGATGTATATAGCGTAAACCCGTCCTGCTCCTCTGACCCTGCTGACTACACCCCCCTGTGGTCTAGACTGACATTAGTCTGTGCTGATGTAAATGCTGGAGTGGCCTTTGAGGCCTGAACTGACCAATAGGTTTGTTGGCGACCCGTAGCTCTCTAACTATTTCTCCCTCTGCATGCACTGTCCGACTAATATGCCCCACCTGACCACACCGATAGCAGGTAGGTGGCTCCATTACTAGTGATTGTCCTTGTGCCTAGATGTGAATTGTCCCCCCTGCTGTGACTGCCGCTGCTGACCCTTCAGTGGGCAGTCCATAACACGATACCGGTGAATACAACCAAACAAATCGTCCCCTCCCTGAGATGTTTGGCCGATTATATAACAGATGTGGCGTAAAGACCTCGTAGGATACTGTTGGGCTGTGCAGTATAGGCTCTTTGGCTTATTAAAAGAACGCCCCTCCGACTGACTGCTAGTTCCC
>CM018899.1:8193493-8195993 GCA_009663005.1 Actinidia chinensis
ATAAAACTCGATTAGGGACGGAACTTGTAGCAGCACACCTTCCCTTAGGCCCTATTTAGGAGAGAAATGAAACGGTTTGATTTTATTCACCTTTCATCCAGAACGTTCTAAAGATAGAAAGTGAGGCCCAACCAGTGAGCGAGCCATCGCCGCACCGTCGTTGTTGCACCGCTGCATTGCTGCCATCGCTTTTGTCATCGTAGTCGTCTCTAATAGTATCCAAACACATCAGTGAGTTCCTTAGAGTTAGGGTTTTGCTCTCAAGTCATTTAGGTGGTGATAGAACATTGAAGCTCGAGACTCTCGTGTGATTAGCTCTGCTCCGATATGTTATCTATCATTGATCTGAACTAGGCTAGAAGCTCGAACAGATAGGTTTTTTTTTCTTTTAGACACACAAATCTTAACTGAGCACACCAACTCGTGCATGATGATGATGCCTTAACAAGGTTTAGGAAGGATCACGAGATCCTGAACGACGTCCTCATAGAGCGACCTGGTCTGCGCGAGATAGCTATTACAACATGGGAAAACGATGATCGTATCCTGGTCTGTATATGACTTATTCATTAAGACGGACTTTAGTTTCTCGTCAATCCAATATTAAAGAAGGTGATGACTATTAGAGCCTTAGTTTACGAATTTTCTAAAACTTACACGATAGTTGCACTAGACTAATAAATATTATGAAATGAATGCGTATTACGTATAGAAACTATGCCACTTTTCCTTGATTGATCGCAATGGTGAACACTCGATCACCTGGGCAAGGAAATAGGACGAATAACACTCAACAGATGGATGAACTACGGGAGATGATGCAAATGCTAGTGGGAGCAGTGCATGCCCAACAATAATTACTCCAACAACATTTTCAGCAGCCACAATAACAATTGGAGAATCAGCACTTTGGTGGAGGAGAAAATCAACAACGAATGGAATTGGAGGATCATCAAGAAGAGGTCGCAAACCAGGAAGTGCTAGCAATAAATATTGACATTGTGAAGCAATTTTTGAAGCTCAAGCCTCCGACGCTTAATGGTGGAATGAACTTGGTAAAGGCAAATGAGTGGTTAGTAGAATGGAGAAGAATTTCTGGTTGTTAATATGCGACAAAGTACAGAAAGTGAAAATCAGTTCTTATCTGTTCATAGGAGAAATAGATCATTGGCGGAATTTGAAAGGTGTGAGAGAACCAAGAATGAACCGGGCACGATTTAAGGTGATTTTCAAAAAAAAAGTACATGCCAAGGGCATTGCAGAATGCTAAGTGGATGGAGTTCGAGCAATTAACGCAGATTAGGGAAATGAATATAGAAAAATACGAAAATTGCCTTCACTAATTTAGTAGAGTATGCACCATGGTTGCCACGAATGAAATGTAGCCCAACGGTTTGTAGAGGGATTGCGGTATGAAATCAAGAGGGTGGTGAGACCTAGGGTGTTGCCAACGTATGTTGAGGTTCTTGATTGAGCCATTATAGTGGGACAAGATGAGGAGGAGATGAAAAGATATAAAAAGCATAAACGGGGCCAGAATTTTTAAAATGAGGGATCAAGTAGGCAGAAGCAGTACAAGATGGGACCAAGTAGGAAAAGCAATGAGGGAAACTAAAGGAGACCAGTACCAACATGCCTGACATGCTGAATGAACCACTTTGGGAAATGCTAGTGGAAAGCGACAGCTATCCGATATTTGAACTGCAATGAAGTGGGCACCTGAAGAAGGATTGTACGAAGTTAAGAACTTAGGCTAATATAGTACCGATGATAGGTTATGGAGGGAGAAATGCTAGGTTGGGAGAAAATGGGAATCGATCAGACAATCCGAGGATTATGAGTGGCAATGGGAAGGAGCAAAGGCAAGGACAATTTTTGTGAATATGAAAGAGGAGAGGAAAAGGGAGAAGTAGGGCAATCCATCTTTTTTCGGTACCATACTAATCTGCTCCATACCTGCTTATGATTTATTCAACTCTGGACCTTCGCATATATTTATATCTACACATTTTGCTAGTCGAATGAATAAAGAACTCACAACCTATGGGTAAGGGTATTGTATGCTCGACTATATACTGAAAATGTGATGTGTGAATTGACAATACAATCATATCGATAGATTTGATATCCCTAGACATAAGGAATTTCGATGTTATATTTAGGATGGATTGACTATCCAAGAATGGGGCCGCGATCAACTATCCGGATGGATGTGTAATCTTTAAGAACCTAGAGCAAAAAGAAGTTCGATTCAAAGGAGAAAGTGTCATCACTCCTCCATACTTTGCATCTATGGCTCGTGCCTAACGAAACTTGCAAAAGGGTTGTTAGGGATATCTTTGTATGATGGAGTCCTCATTTAAGGATGTATCTACAGTAAATATTCCTGAAGTTTGTGATTTCCCCAAAGTATTTCCAGATGAATTGCCAGGAATACCTATAGATAGAGACATCAAATTTCATATTGAGATTGCGCCCAGGACTTACCCAATCTCTAAAG
>CM018899.1:8260993-8263493 GCA_009663005.1 Actinidia chinensis
AAGGAAAGAGTTTAAGATGAGCTATGTCTTCTCTTTGAGGGCCATCAACCATCGTGCCTGCCATTTCCTTAAATTCTTTTACATTTAAGTACGGCCTCTCACTCTCCACTTCGTAGAATGTGGGAAGCGATGTCAGCATGCCTGGTTTAATGACAAATGTGTATGCATTTTAGTTCGCTCCTAGAAGTTTAAGAATACGGGTCACAAAGTAAAAATAAAAACTCAAAGTACGAGTATCGATCCCACGAGTAGCAGTGCCAAGGTGAATACAAGAAAACTAAAACACTACAATTCAATACTAACTTAATCCTAACTTATACTTCTAAAAAGATAAAATAAAAACTTTGGTTTTGTTTTTGATGGATTTAAACTAATTCTAAATTATTAAAGTAATTAAAATTGATTTAAACTTGATAGTAAAAAGACTCAAAATCAATTGATCCAATAAATCGGGTTTTTACGGAATTTCAATGGAGGTTTTATACGTGAATCGATGATGTCGTGAGTCTCGGATTCAAAAAATTTAGCTTTAAAACCAATAATTTTTTCAATCTTCAACTTCTAGAATAAATCTGATTGTTATAATCAAGGTCGTGTATCATCGATTCGCATAACACACATACTAAATCCAACTCATGCATAAATGTTACAAGGCAGTGTATATATTGAGTGTGGTATTCATGCATAAGCGTTACCGAAAATAATAGGACGTCCAGGTTTTTGAAAGTATCTAAAACAAAGAAGAAGAAGAAGAAGAATAAAAATCAAAAAGATCTAACGGTGAAAACAAATTACCTCCATTGTTCATCATCGATCCCCAATCAATCTTCACAATCGATTTCAAGTTGAGAAAATTAGCCACACATAGCCATGAAAAATAAATTAAGATGTATTGAATGCATTAGGAATATAAAATTTGGATACAAATAAATAAAACTAAAGTTATTAAATTAATTGTAGAAAAAAAAGCGAGATGTTGCGAATAATTGGATAAAAAGTTGAAACGAATCAATTAAAACTTAAAGTTAATGTAAACGATTAAAAATTATTAAATACTATAAATATCTAGACTAGAATGTTGTAAAACCCCTAAAAATAACATGTTCCATCTCAGAAAATCGTAAAGAAGTATATATAGATACTACAATTTGAGTCATAGTAGGATTAAAATTCCTGCCAAAAATCCTTCTTGGCATTCGACTGCCATTCTGAGCATTCAAACGCTCAAGACTATGGCCAAAACTTTGAATTTTCATAGCCTTGGGAGGTTCGAAGGCCCAAAATGCTTAAGTAATTTTCCTGATCGTTCAAATGCTTAGAATGGGCGTTCGAACGGTTACTATTCACTCAGAAACCTTTCATCTTAGTTTTGACTACTGTAAAGCTCTATTCACCTGATGCACATTAGTGGCAAAGTTGTAGCCCTTGAATTATTCTTTCCAATGACGAAATAATCATCTCAATCGTACATTCAGGATGACATGAATTCTTTTTAATTCTAGGGATTCTAATTTCCTATCTAATTAAGCATATTTCGTTTGTAGGTCATCCTGATCCCAACTATATATTTTTCATGTCCATATGTGTTTGGTTCGTGTCTTGTTCTATCCGCAGAATATGAAAAATCCCATGATTGGTTATTTTATGCTAGTTCATCAAAGAAGTCTAGAGTTTCTTTAGGGTTTTTTCTCATGAACTGTCCATTGTATATCACGTTGATGAATTGCCTGATTTGCGGTGAAATCCCATCATAAAAGAAACTTAAAATGCGGCCAGTATCATAGCCATGATGTGGTATGGCATTTAAGAGATCTTTATTGTTCATTGAAAAATTCTTCTTGCATTGTTGCCCATGAACTTATAAAACAAACTCTACGAGATTTTAACCAAATTTTCTCTCGATCCTTTAATGAAAAAGGAAAGAGTTTAAGACGAGCTATGTCTTCTCTTTGAGGGCCATCAACCATCGTGACTGCCATTTCCTTAAATTCTTTTACATTTAAGTACGGCCTCTCACTCTCCATTTTGTGGAATGTGGGAAGCAATGTCAGCATGCCTGGTTTAATGATAAATGTGTATGCATTTTAGTTCACTCCCAGAAGTTTAAGAATACGGGTCACGAAGTAAAAATAAAAACTCAAAGTACGAGTATCGATCCCACGAGTAGCAGTGCCAAGGTGAATACAAGAAAACTAAAACACAACAATTCAATACTAACTTAATCCTAACTTATACTTCTAAAAAGATAAAATAAAAACTTTGGTTTTGTTTTTGATGGATTTAAACTAATTCTAAATTACTAAAGTAATTAAAATTGATTTAAACTTGATAGTAAAAAGACTCAAAATCAATTGATCCAATAAATCGGGTTTCCACGGAATTTCAATGGAGGTTTTATACGCGAATCGAAGATGTCATGACTCTCGCATTCGAAAGATTTAGCTTTAAAACCAATAATTATTTCAATCTTCAACTTCTAGAATAAATCTGATTGTTATAA
>CM018899.1:8273493-8275993 GCA_009663005.1 Actinidia chinensis
TAACAGATTGTCTTGTATGTCTATTTTTTAGTTCTCAAGCATAGGACCATACCGAAACAGCGTAATAATTGGAAGTACCGAGATCGAATCCACAAGGAGCTTATTATTGCACAGTAAATGTTATTACAAGTAATTTCAATTGTAAAAAGAAAATTTTAATAATGTTTGGAAGTGTTTTGAGTGGTTTAAAAAAGATGAATTTATGTTTTTGGTTTTGAGATTTGTGTTTAATTATAAAAGATGGCGCGGTCTAAGTACTTAGCCCTATTCTTTTACTAGATTTCCTAGTTTCTTTCCTCTCTTTTGACTCAACCAATTCTCAAGATAAAATGATATTGGTTGTAATATTTTGCAATAAGGCTCAATTTATGTCTAACCCTTAGAATATAAAGGATCTAAGTATTATTTATACCAAGCAATCTTGTTAACAAATAATCAAAAATTTATACAATTCTAAGTTTTGATCTCTGTATTATCATTGATGAAAATCTTAACAAATATTGAAGTTTGTTTTAGAGAAAGAAAGAACTAGTTTTATCTTGAGTTGGATTAGGGCATGGCCCTTGGACCAAGCCTATAAAATTAGATTACCATAACTAAACTATATTTGAACATGTTTATGGACATTCAGAAGACAAAAAAAGAAATTAACAATTAATTAAGGTAAGAAAACCAGTCATTCAAGAGGATAAAGTAGTAAGAAAATCAGCCATTCAGGCAGATAAAATAGTAAGAAAACCAATAGAAGTACTCAAACTATTGAAAGTATATTGATGAACAAAACAAATTCTATTAAACTTCAAGTCTTTAACATGATTTTGTAATGAACTAGAAAAGAAATAAACTTCTAAGCTTTCTTCAATGCTAAGGAAAATACAAATCTAAAAATGATTTTCTATCCCAAAAAAGTATGCCCTTATTTCTAGAGCATTGACCCTATTTATAAAGGAAGAAAAATGTAGAAAAGAGTGGCCAACAAGTACTCCAAAGCTGCCTTGTTGCCCGTGCATTAAATGCTCTGTCGACCTAGCCCGACCGGTCCAAGAATAGTCCGATCAATCGAGCATAAGGTGGTTTATGCTCTGATGGTTTCTGCTTTTTCCTAGACTGGTAGAGAATAGGCTTGACCGGTCCATCTTTGGCAATTTAGTTGCTGATGATTTCTGGATTGGTAGATGTTTGGTTGGACCGATCCAGCCTTGCCAGTTTAGCCTACTGGTTTCTTTCTCATCCTGGACCGATAGAGATCATGCCTGGACCGGTCCAGGCATGATTTTTCCTGTTTTCTGTCTGACTTTAACTGGAACAACCTCGGGTTCAACGCTTCTCTTTAGCCAATCATTTCTCTCCCTTCCTACAATCTCCTTTTTGCCTTGCAAAACAATTAAATCTACTTGCGCCACAACAAGATATAAAATGAACAATTTATATGCGCAATTGTACTTTAGTGCGGAGGAATTTAGTTTAATATTTGCAACTTTATCATGCGAATCATGACTCTTAATTTAATTTTTGGTATTTTGCACCCACAATTTTAAGAAGATTTAAAAATTTGAGCCAAAAACTGAGCCTAAATTAAAATAAAAAATGGAGATATATTGAAGCCTATCCGGTGCAGCGAAAGATAAGTTCTGGACCACTTATTTCCATGTGGAGAGGAAACTAAAAAACCGACTTATATCATTTCTACAAGTAGGTAATCCATCACTGAGTTAAAAACTTTTGCTATTATTTGGATGTTTGCTAATATTTCAAAAATCAGTTATAACAACTCCAAAGGAAAAAAATGTGATGAGTTTTAACTCAAAAGAAGAAGAAAAGGCTTTTTCAAACTTGTTGGTGAAAGCCATGTAAGTGATGGAATATGTGAACTCTATGTTTTTAGAAAAAACTTAATCCATAATTGTATAGCTTATGGGTAATTAATTTTAGGTTATATGGATTCATTGTTGGCTTTTGGATTTCGGTTTTGTGGGCTATTCGGATTGGTGGGATTTTTCGTTATTCGGTTAAATATTTGGAATTCAATAACGAGTGGTGAGATGACCCCGATTCCCACGCGGCGCTGCGTGACATCACATAAATGTTGAATCCTTTTCTTTCTCTAAATTTTTTTTTCTTTTCTTCTTATGTGTTACAAAACATATACATTACTTTGCAAAAGTGAAACAAAGTTAATATTTTGGGAGCCAAAAGAGAATAAATATTTAAAATTCATTCATTCCAAAAATACGTGCCCATAACGGAAGAGAAAATGTACCTGCCTTATCATTATATGTATATTTACATACATATACATATTCATAAGATCTCATACATTCTATTACAGGTCACTCAACAACGTTCGTTGATCTTCTAACATCACACTTGACAAAATAGTTCTTAAAATTTACATTGTTCAAAATAAAATCTAAAATATGTGGTTCTATCGATCTACTCCACTTACTTACCTTTATTTTCTAAAACAATGTCAGAAACAATATTCCTAAGTATGATTACT
>CM018899.1:8385993-8398493 GCA_009663005.1 Actinidia chinensis
TGGTCGAAGTGCCCTCTCTTGGAGCCACTGACTTAGCCGCTACGATCATCGCCTCATTGGGCTTGGCCTTGGCCTTCTTGGGCTCAGGGATTGGCAGGACCTCTTTCCTTTTAGAGTTCGCATTTTCGAGCGAGATGAGTGATGCCTCATCTCTTTGGTGCTTCACCCGAATGATGATCCCCTTAGCGGGCGGGATGGAGGTCACTACCGAGCTCACGCCCTTTGATTCATCTACTTTTTTGCTCTTCTTTTCCTTCACCTTCTTGGTAAGCTTGGCCAAATTGAGTCTCTTCAACATAGCTGCAAAACACGAACAAACATCATCCAATAAAAAAGGTAAAACACTTGGAAAAGATAAGAGGCAGTACCATCCGATCTAAGCTCTAGAGGAAGCCCTAAGTCTGACCAGGACTCCGATTTAGAGTTTGAGCTTGAGCTCGAACTACTTGAAGCTCGAACTACTTGGTACAAAACCTAAGATGGGGACTCGAACGTTTCCCCCTGACCACCTTAGCAAAGTTAGATCGGGAATATGAGGTAAGATCCTCCTTATTTCCCTCCTAATGGTTTCTAACTATTCTAGTGTTCCTCTCAGGAATGGCAGGACTCACCCACGTCACCCGAGGAGGCAGATGCAGACCCTACTGGTCGGTCCTTGTCATTGCCCCCGTCACAAGACACCATGAACTTAGGAGGGCCAAAGCTCCTGTGGAAGGATTTGGATTTGAGGAGCACTGGAACAGAGTAGAGTCCCTCCATATCTATCGATCCAAAAACGTTGTCAAACCTTGCCTGCTTGTCCCCAAACAATCTGGGCAGATTATTGCAGCATTTGTCTAAAAAACATAACGAATGAATATTAATGCTTGAACATTTTAAAATAACAAAAGGAAAATTATTTAAAGTGAGGCTGACTTGGGTATCTTTAGACCCATGAAACCCCAACCTCCCGAGATAACCCTTCGGGAAACTCCCAGTCTTCCCCAGAGATGAAGAAGAACTTTCTTTTCCATCCCTTCACATTGCTGGGGTATCCTCCAAGGTCTTCTTCGACCTCGCTTTAATGTATAACCATCTGTGATCCGGCTTAGGATTTTTGTTGAGAACCAACAAGTTCCTAAACTCAAAAAGGGAAATAGTGTACATGTAGGCTCGCCACAATGCTATAGTGCAGACAACACTCCTCTATGCATAAGGAACGAGCTGAGCAGGGTAAATATTATAGAACTATAGAATCATACTGATTATAGAATGGATAGGAAAACGGAGGCCAATGTGGAAGGTGGCCTCATAAAAGGCCACCTCGCTTGGACGAGTTAAAGCTATGGTCTCAATCTCCTCGGGCATCCTAATTTGCATGTTTGGGAGAAAGGAATAAGACTCCCTAGATGATTTAGCTCTTCCAGAGTCATAATATTTGTGTCCCTCTCCACAGGTGGGAGAGCAACAACCTATCCTCGGGGTTAGGGGGATCTTCCTTAGGCGAGAAAGGGAGTTGGTTAACCTCGTCTGTCATGACCGACTTTTCTACTAGGTGATCAGATATCCAGGAACGTAGTGAGTTCTCTAAGTCTCCTAATTCGGTTCTATTGGACATACACTATGAACTAACAAATGGAAGGAGGAATTAGCGATTAATACTTACTGAAAGACGGATGATGGAGAGATGGCGAGCAAGCGAGGGCGAGGAGAATGTCGGAGCAGGATCATCACTTCGATATCACAAGCAAAAGAGTACAAATGAAGGGGGGACCCCATATTTATAAGAAGTCCCAAGGACTGAGATCTATCTGCATCGAGGGTTCAAATCATGCAACGTTTCGAATTTCGAGGTAAAAAATAAATATATTAATAAATAAATCAATAATTCCCGCCATTCTCGCCAAAGTCTATTGCCATTCTCGCCGAAATGTGCCGAAACGTCATTTCGGCATTTAATGTCCCCATCCACGTGTCTAGTGGCTGCGTCACGCCATCATTGTACACTTGTGTCATCAGTAGCAAGTCACGTAGTTTGTTACTTGAAGATTCCAAGTACTCGACCTCGGTATCTTGAGTAAGGGGCTATTGATGTAGGATAAAATATTCACCTGCTAATACTGCAAGGTTGGCGGGTCGCCCATATTGTCCTCACCATTAGTTTCTTGATTCTCCTGTACACTATGAATATACTAATCTTCACATCGTCAGTGGGCAAGGCTGTTCACATCGCCCGATTAGAGACCATCTCCATAGAGACTCCATTACCTCAAGACTCTTTCTCCATCACGTCGCCTACGATTATGGACTGCTCTCCATATGACATTCTCCTATTATCACTCCGATATATCAGAGATATACTTCTATATCTAGCTGCCCGAGGATCACATGGTGGTTTCCTTATACGGCTCTCCATTCTCCATCTATAAAAGGCCGGTCCCCCACTACAAAATGGTACGCTCAATATACACGGATCATTCTGATAGCTTTGTTATTTTGCCCATTTATCTTCGCCTTGGTCTGATTCTCATGCCGGAGGAGTTTTGAGCGGCTTCACCCCGGCCGATAACGTTTGTTCCCTTGCCTGCGCAGGTCGCTCGTGTTGAATCAAGCCTCGATTTCGATGATAACAAAATAGCCTATTAGTTGTTAATATAATTGCTAAGTGTGCATCCTTAAGTATCGCGTTCTATGGACTAAATTGATCCAAAGAAGCACACAAACACTTTCTGAAAGAAAGTGTCGACACCTTGTTTGATGGTGTCGACACCCTGTTTGATGATGTTGACACCTTTGAGGCCAGAAATAATCTTGATATATCTGTTGAGAAGCCTTAAACAAGTAAGGAACTTAAATGAATCTAAATTACCAAAAACCATATGCATTCAGAGGAAGGAAGGAAGTCGACTCAATGCCCGAAATGATTAAAAAGGTGATTGAACACATTCTAGAAGGAAGTGTCGACACCAACCTCAGCACCAAATGTCAGTAGCCAAACCCAAAAGTTTGGAACATCATGTGTCGACACCTACATCAGCACCTAATGTCAGTAGCCAAACCTAGAAGTTTGGAACATGAAAGTGTCGACACCAATCTCAGCACCAAAAGTTTAGAACATGAAAATGAAATGATTTTACATGAAAGGATGCAATCTTTTGTTGAAGTTCAATGCATATGATGAAAATGAAATGAAAACAGAATGATTTTTACATGAAAAGGATGCAATCCTTTGAAGGTTCAATGGATATTAGGTTTAAAAGAAAAATTGAAAACACAATTCATGTAAACACCATAAAAAAAAAACAGAAAAAAATGATGCAAAATTTACCAAAAAAAGGGGGAGGAATAAACATCATGTACCACTGTTTGAATAGTTTTAAAAAAGCAGTAAAACATATTCATTCCTTAAACGTATTTCCATTTACAGATCTGAAGTTTTGTCATCACCAAAAGGGAGAGAATTGTTGATTAAGCCTCGATTTCAACTGATAACAAAACAGCCTCTTAATTGTAAATATAATTGCTAAGGGTGAAGCCTTAAGCATCGCGTTCTATGACTAAAGAATCCAAAGAACGCACAAAACACTTCTGAAAGAAAGTGTCGATCATCATTGTTGATGGTGTCGACACCCTGTTTGATGATGTTGAAACCTTTGAGATCTAGTAATAGATTCTTCCGATTATATCTGTGAGAAGGACCTTAAAAACAAGTAAGAAACTTAAATGGCTCAAATTACACGACCATAGCATTCAGAGGAGGAACGGAAGTCGACTCATATGCCCGAAATTGATCAAAAAGGTGGATTGAATCCACTTCTGAAGGAAGTGTCGGACACCAATCACACACCAAATTTATCAGTAGCCAAACCAAAAGTTGGAACATATGTGTCGACATTACAATCAGCACCAAGTATCGTAGCCAAAAATCAGAAAATGGCAAAACATCGAGGTCGACACCATCCTCAGCACCCAACGGCTGGGAACCAAAACACAAAAATTGGAACAAATCGAAAGTGTCGACACCATCTCAGCCCACACAAAACGTCAGACCAAAACAATAAGCGGAACATCGAGTGCTCGACACCATCCTCGCACCAAACATCAATAGCCAAACAAGGAAGCTTGGAACATCGAAGTGTCGACACAGATAACTCAGCACACCTAACGTCAGTAGCCAAACCAGAGTTTGGAACATGAAAGTGTCTGAGACACCAATCTCAGCACCAAAAAGTCAGTAACTAAGCCTAGAAATTTGAGGACATCAAGTGTCGACACCAACATCAGCACAAGGAGATAGTTTCAACGAAGCCAATGAAGTTTATAAAGTGTCGACACCATAAAATGAAGTGTCGACACCTACAAAGTTCTCGACCACCTGGAAAGAATATGTCGAACACCTACGGTATTATTTCATAATGAGAGTTATATGGTATACAGACATTAAATGCCCCCAACACGGACCATACAGGATTAGCTATTCCATTCAAGCTAGTTAAATAGACAAGCCTCATAGTGCATTAAAAGTATGATGGTGAGGAGATTCAAAGCTTTGACAAAAAGATCTAGCAAGCCAAAAAGTCAAGTGCATCTTAAGCACCAATCTTCATATCTTGAAGCTAAGAATTTATTGTGTAATTCCACTCCGAGTCTACTCTTCAAAGAGAGTTTGTTTTCATCTTGTATCATCTTATACACTATATCCTTGCAAGTTTGTGTGTGTAGCTTGGACAAAGAACACTGGTGAGAGTTTTGAGTGTTTCTCTTGGTAAAAAGGCCACACGCTTAAGAGTTAAGTGTTTCCTCTTGTAAGTAAAACACTAGGAAGTTTGGTGGAGCTTGGATAAAAACCATCTTTGGTGTAAAAGTGATGCTGACGCATTGAGATAATCAGCCCACAGTAGTGCGTGATTATAAATAGTGGAAGAAGTATCTTGCGGAGGTCTTGGAGGAAGTAGTGCACGGGTTGTGATCGAAACCTCGAATAACTCTTGGGTGCTTTCTTTTTCATTATCATTATTGATTAGACCATTGCATTTGGTTATCTATAATAAAAAAAAAAAAAAAAAAAAAAAAAAAAAAAAAAAAAAAAAAATTTAGTATAATTTTAATTAACTCTATTACTAATTTGTATTTGAAAACCCAATTCGACCCCTCTTGGAGTTTGCTCCTAATTAGACACAATTGGTATCAAAATTAGTATTCTATTTAAGGCTTAAATCATAAGGAAGCGATCCATGGCAACCAATTCGGAAATTTCTCGGTGAGGGTGTCAATGACAAATGGCCCTAGTTTTAATGGAAACAAATATAATTACTAGAAGAATAGAATGAGAATCTATGTTCAATCTGTAGATTAATGATTTATGGAGAATTATCGTAAATGGCCCTAAAAACTCCAACCATAAAAAATTGAAAGGGGTAGACACTCCTAAACACGAAGTCCAATTGGGATGGAAAAATGACTTAAAAATTTGAAATCAACTCTAAGAGTATGAAAAATACTTATATTGTGCATAGACCAAATGATCCATAGAATTTAACTTGTGAGTCAGGCAAAGAGAAATTTGGGATAGACTAGAAGTATAACCCAGGAAGGAACTAGTTCAAGTAGGAGTCTAAATCAAGATATTAGTTCATAATTATGAATTATTTAGAATGAAAACAAATGAATCCAATCACCGAAATATTCACAAGCATTCACTGATATTGTTAATGGCTTACCCACAGTCTAGGAAAGGTTTATCCTAACAATGGCAGGAAGAAAAATTTTGAGATCACTACGAAGCGCATGGAAGCTAAAGTCACGGAAAAATTCAAGAAGAAAAAGATCTCAACACTCTAGCTCTTGATGAGCTTTTGGGCTCTCTTATGACTCCTGAACTACACTAAAAAGTAACATATCAAGATTATGAGGAAAGAAAAAGAAAACTGTAACCATTCAAATCCACAATTCAAGAAGATGAATGTTCAGTGAAGGAGGACGATATGAAGCAATGGCTCTTATCACTCGTAAAATTTAAACGATTCATGAAGAAGAAATGGAGAGGAGAAAAAGGCATGATGGGGAGGGCGATGCATCAACAAAGAGTCATCAATTTATATGCTAATGAATGTACAAGCCCGGAATATGAAAAAGCCGAATGTCGTTACTCAAAAGAAGAAAGGAGAGAAATGGAAAGGGCAATGGCAGCTAGACATGGAGTGATGAAGAAGAATGGATCCAAGATGAGGGGGGGGCGGGGCCCGAACAAAAGAAGATGGCAAATCTTTGTCTCATGCCTTATGGGGATGAAGATGAGGATCAAACCCTAATACATCTCAGATTACCTTTAATGAGTTACAAAAGATGATGATGAATAATGAGTGAATTCACAGAAAATAGGAATTAATAACTAGCATACTTAAAAGATGATACAATCTTTCAAAAGAGAATGAGGACTTACAAAACGAAAAATGATATCCTAAAAACACAAATTAATGTTTTAAAAACCAGCTTAGGAAAAATGTGTTTTCTCAAAAACGAATTACTGAAGAAAAACCAAAATTTAAATGAAAATGTTAATACTTGGAAACAACTCTATTCAAATGTGTAGATGGAAAGATAAGTGGAAGCATTCTGGAAAAAGAAATACTCTTTGACAAAGCCGGAATCGGTTTCAATCCATTTAAAAAGAAAAGTGTACTAAAAAAATTAGCCTGTTTCTGAAAGATTTATCTCGTGTTTCTATTGTCATAATGTTGGACCATATTGCTAGTAGATAACCCTATGCAAAGATCAAATTCCCTAAAATGATGGTCTCGAGAAGACCATTGAGAACTAAAACACCCAGGACCCAAGATGATTTGGGTACCTAAAGTAAAAAATAAATCTTTTTGCAAGGTACAAGTCTTCAGCAAAAATCCTTCAAAAAAAATGCGGTACTGGGATAGCGGGTGCTCAAGGCATAGACGGAGATGAAATCAATTCACATCATAAAGACAAAGGATGGAGGATAGTCCCTTTGGAGACAATGGCAAAGGAAAGGATCATCGGCATAGGCTGGATCGTAAGAACTCCTCAACTTCTATGAAAATGTGCTGCCTAGTTAAAGGACTTAAACACAATCTCCTAAGTATTAGTCAACTAGGTGACAAAGGATGCATAAGGTGTTTTGGAATCAGCTCATAAAGGATGTAATAGGCCACTAAGAATAACAAAAATTTCATTGCGTCATAGACAAGGACAATATTTACGTGTTTAACTTAAATGATCTATCCTCCTTGTGAAATTGAATGCCTCGACGCTATGAATAGTGATAAAGTTGGGTGGCATAGAAGCTTGGCATATAGTATGAGCATACTTGAAAAAGATTTCAAAACATATTTGGTCAAAGGGCTTCCCAAAAATCAAATTTGAGAGAATAAGATTTGTGATGCTTGGCAAATGGGAAAATAAAATAGAATATAGTTTAAATCCATAAATAAGACTCACATAGTAGGACACTCCAACTATTGCATATGCGACTTGTTTAGACCATCAAGAACCTAAGTTTGGTGAAAAGCAATATGCACTTGTTATTGTTGATGACTATTCAAGATTCACATGGATCCTTCTTCTTCGCTAATAAGGATAAAATAATTGTCTTATTATAAAAATTTGTAAAAAGGTTCAAAATAAAAAGGGGTATTCAATTACTCAATTAGACCCGATCATGTGAGGAGAATTGAGTGTAAAGACCTTTTGAAATTTAATTGTGATAAAAACGGTTTTTGATCATAACTTTGATCAGCTCCGAGAACACCTCAACAAAAATGGGGTTATTGAAGAAAAAAATAGAGTTTTAAAAGAAATGGAAAGAAACGTGGTGTGAAATAGTTACCAAAGTATTTTGGACTGAAGCAGTCAATTACTCTTGACTACGGGGGAAAGAGGAGGGCCGTACGGATTTTCGAGTTATCACGTATTCTTCACTTCCCGCCACCTTCCCTACGGCCCCGATGCACCCTTTCCAACGCCCCGAATATTTAAAAAAATATTAAACAAAACCCCTATGAGCTTTGGAGAGACAAAAAGCCCAACATTTTTATATTTCAAAACTTTGGGTGCAAATTGGCTTTGTATTAAAAAAAAACAAAGATCACCTTGGAAATTTGACGCAAAAGGCTTGATGAGCGGAGTTTTCTTGGGTATTCAACACATAGCAAAGCATATAGAATTTTAATTAAACGATCCTAGTAGTGAAGAATCGGTCCAGTCACTTTCAATGAGCATTCTTATAAGTAAAAAGACATAAGTGAAAAGATAGATGAAGACGAGCAAAAATATAGATGAAAAGTAGAATGAACAAAACCAAGCACAACGGGAGAATCAACAAAGGAGGATGAGACACAAGAAGCTCACTAAACCAACACAAAAGAAAATGAGATCTACTACAAGAATGAAAATTTGTGCAAACCATCCTAACCAAACAAATCTTAGGCGATCCCTACAAGGGGTAAGAACTCGTTCCTCTATAAAAAATATTTGTAATCATCTGGGTATTCTTTCCATATAGCAACCCAAAAACGTTTTGACAGATACCGAAAATGATGAATTTTGGATAAATATGCAATGCAAGAAAAGCTTAAACAAATTTGAAAGGAATGAAAGTATGGCATCTGTTCCTAGACCTAAAGATCACCCGTTATTGGAACCAAATGGGTATTTAGAAATAAAATGGATGAATCCGAATAGTTGTGGGAACAAAGGCTAGACTTGTTGCTCAAGCTTATGTAGTCAAGAAGAAGTGGATTGACTTTGATGAAACCTTCGCTCCAGTAGTAGATAAGCCATTAGAAATGCTACTTGCATTTGCAAGCTTTAGAGATAACGTAAACTTTACCAAATAGATGTTAAAAGTGCTTTCCTAATGGTATATAAATGAAGAGAATATGTTGAGCAACTTCCTGGTTCTGAATGACACAAAATTACCCTATCAAATCACGTTTTTAAGTTATCTAAAGGCTCTGTATGGGTTGAACAAAGCCCCAAGGGATGTATGAACGGTGACAAATTTAATTGGCAAAGGATTTTCAAAGGAAAAATAGACACTATTCTCTTTATAAAAGTGAAAACAAAGACATACTCCTAGCACAATTTATGTTGATGATATTATCGTGGTGATATTAAAGAATCTCTTTGAAAAAAAATTTGCTAAGTGTTGCAAGGAGAGAAATTTGAAATGAGTATTGATGGGAGAATTGACTAATTTCTTGGATTTACAATAAAGCAATCAAAGAAGGTATTTTATCAATCAAGCCAAATATACTAAAGAAATTGATCAGAAAGTTTGGAAGGGAGACGGCAAAGCCAACGAAGACTCCAAGGAACACCTAACCAAATTGGATAACGACAAGGAGGTTAAATTTGTTGATCTTAACTGTAGAGAAGCATGATAGGATCTTTTACTATATTTGACTGCTGTCGGACACGAAATTAGTTTAGTGTGTGTTTGTGTGCGAGATTTCATATAAAATCCTAGGAATCACATGTAATTGCTGTAAAATGAATTTTTGATATCTTAAACACACACCAAATCTAGGTCTATGGTACCCCAAGGAACAACGTTTAATATTAGGATTGACACCGATGCGATTATGCGGGAAGCAGATTGTGATTAGGAATAAAAGACAAGTGGCTCGTGTCAACTCCTAGGTATGATGATGTATCTTGGTTTTGCAAGAAGCAAAATTCCATAGCATTATCCACGGCGGGCTGGTATGTTGCAGCTGTAGTGCTGTGCACAAGTGCTATGGTGGATTGAAATATCAATTAGAGGATTATGGATTTCATTAGATCACTTCCCATAAAAGTGATCATACGAAGCGCAATAATATTGACAAAAAAAATCCCACCGCACTCTCGTATAATAAGCACATTGACAAATTCAGATACCAATTTATACGAGACCACGTACGAAAGGGGATATTGAACTTGAATTTGTTGAAAACTGATAAAAATCAACTTGCTGACATTTTCACAAACACCCTTGAGTGAAGATCGGTTTGCATGACTTAGGAGATAATTAGGGAATGAGCAATCCAATGGGATGAGAAAAAGATGGTGAGCGACATACCTAAAAACAAAAACAAAAACAAAAACAAACAAAAAGGGGGTTTAAAGAAAAATTTTCAAACTTAACACTAAGCAAAAATGAAACTCAGCAGTTCAAGTGTCGACACCTTTATTCCATGTGTCGGCACATTACAACTCTGTTTTAATTGAAATTAGAAGTTGGTCGAACATCACACGTTAAGTGTCGACACAATAAAGTTTTTGGGGACACTAGGTCTAGTCTACGAGTTAAAGTGTCGAAAAAAAACCCCCCCCACACTTCAGTATAAAAGAGTCGACACCTTAAATAGAAGACATTAAGTTTGAAAAACTTTAAAGAACAAGTGTCGACACCTTAACTACATGTGGTCAACACCTTTGAAGGGATATAAAAAGACATTGAGGCCTTTTCTGTCTTAATCGAGACATCTGTATTTCGTTCATCTTTTCTCTCTCTAACTTCCTCCCAAAACTTGCTTGAGAACACCAAACCATTCCCACGACACACAAAACGTGCCCCCCCCCCCCTCTCCCCCTCCCCCCCCCCCCCCCCCCCCCATCATCCGATACTTTAAATTTTGATCTTCTCATCCATCAATTCCTCGAATTCTTCTCGAAAAAATGGCTCCCAAATCACGAAGATCCCAGAACGAAGAAGCAATGTGGGATCTATTGTGTCGACACCAGAAACAATCCAAGGGTCAAAAGAGGGAAGGTAGGAGGATTCGGGAAATGGTAAGAAGGAAAGGGGGAACATGGTCAAAGTCAACCAGGAAGTGACCCTCTCCATTTTCTTGAAGACAGGGACTAGAAAGGTACAATCTAGATTTCTCGCTTAGAAAAGTTATAAACGGTCGTTGGATAGGGACTACGAGTTCTTTGATACCACACAATTGCGATTTTAGCTAAAAAATGGAATATCTAGGATGGCTGCCTCTGACGCTGCCTAGAGGTTCGATATCTTTATCCTGATTTAGTGGTCTACTTTATGCAAAATGCTTTAGGACTCATAGTGACTAGTTAAAGTATGTCAAGTGCAAAACATAATATTAGATAGATCCATTATTCAAAAACATTGTGGGAATCAAGCCTGGAGGAAGAGTGAAAAGAAAAGCAAAAAGGAAAAATCAAATTGAAGCAGTCTATGGAAAAACGTCAACTTATCTGCTCAAACTTAGAGACACTACGTTACCCCTTGAATTGAGGCCGGTTCATCACTCATAAGCCAATTTTGATTCCTAAAACTAGAAGTTTGAATAGTGTCAGATAGGAGGTGTTTTTCTATGGCTTATGTGACAAACTCAAAAATTGACGTCATTGTTTATTTGCGATCAAATACACCAAGGCTACGTCAAGAAATTCAATCTTGCCTTATGATATGTTAGTTAACCAAAATTTTTCAAACTTCCTTTCGAGTTGATCTTAATAATGAGGCAATACGCTGTGCCCTAAGGCGGAAGTGAGGAATACAATGGAAAAATTGTGAAAAGAATGGATAGGAATTAAAAGGAAGTCAATGGACTCTCAAATCTTTCAAAAAGAAAAGAGGGGAGGGTAGCCAAAACGGGAAGGAGCCCGTAGAAAGTGAAGCCCCGAGACTTTCGAAAGAGAGATGCGTGCATTATGGCCAAATGTCAGACTCAATGAAAATGCTGCATACCAAAATTGATTAATATGGCTTCCGACTGGTTGTTTTGAAAAAAAAAATGAGAAAACTTAGCTAGGGAAGTGCAGAAAGGAACAAATACCATGGAAGGAAAATGAAAGTGACAAGACCCAGAAGAAGAAAATGAAGATGCTGGAACGAAATAAAAGGGAGGAGATAATGAAGGAAGACGCTGGGCAAAAAGAGAAAGAGATGAGCAATTACGAGACTCGAGATGAGTGTTTTGACACTGAATCTGATGCATTCTCCATCCTCATTCGCAGAAAAAGTCAGAGGCTCGGTCGTCTTTCAAAATTCTCAAAACCGCGATACGGCTCTTGCGTATCACATTCGCCATCTTCATCACAATCACAACCTATCCATGCCTCCTCACACCTTTCATCACAACAACATCAATCTCCACCTCTGAATGAGTTTTAGAACAAGATGTTTTGATTATCATACTACTGATGATAATAGTTCTTTGACATTAGTTTTCCTAGGTTATTTCATCGTCAACCCCTCCTTCCAATTTTTTTAAACTATGCACTGTTTTTTTTAGGCTCATGATGGATTACAATGATTGTTTTATGACTTCTATGTTTATTAGCATTAATTATCTCTGAGTAGAAATTTCCTGTTAAATATCTCGGCTCCCTATAAACATGTAAAAATGGGAGGAGATTCATATGCCATCGCGTTAGGAAAATTGTAGAATGACCATCCTTTTGGATAAGTGACAAAAAGGGGGGGGGAGAATCATGATGCGCATGAAAAATGAAATGATTTACATGAAAAGGATGCA
>CM018899.1:8410993-8413493 GCA_009663005.1 Actinidia chinensis
AATAAAAAGATTTCAAAGTATTTTGATCATCTGGATCAGGGTCGGATACAAATTTTTGTTTCAAGGATCTAAGTTGGGAGGTGGGGGAAGCAGGGGGAACGCGAGGGGGGGGCTGAGCGACGGAGGGGGGGGGGGCGAAAGGGGAGGGGGGGCGAAAGGGCTCAAAATGTGTTGGGGATCTTTATTTTGATGTTATATTTTAAAGTTTTAGGTTTTATTTTTTTTAATTTTATGTTCCATTTCGGAGACATGCTCATCTCTAGTTGGGGGAGAGTACTTGTAGGTTTGGATAATTTAATTTAGGATAGTTAATTGTTCATAAAAAAAAAAATTGAAAAAAATTTTTTAAAAAAAAAAACAAAATTTGAAAAAAAAATATATTTGTTAACATGTTTTGGATGGTGATAGCATGTTTTATTTTCTTATTCATGTCATCGAAAGCAGGTTTGTTTCTGCGTTCCTTCAAATTTATTGTGACTCTTCACATTCCATGTTTTATAATTGCTCTTTCGTATATTGTGGAGGTGTGAAAATTCTTAGTTTTTTGGGACCATGACTGAATTATCATGTTTGTTTTTAAAGATAGGTGAAGCAACTAGTTAACTTTGCAATAATATGATGTTGTAAGGGATTATCATGGTCAATTTCAATCTGCTGCTTGATACTTACTGTTTGTGCATTTATAAGGAGATTATGAAGAATTACACGCGCATTGAGTCGTGTTTTTCGAAGTATAAAACTGTTATAAGTCTACATGGGACTGCATCCATAAAGTGGGAGATTTATACCTTATGAGCTTTAGAGCCATTCGAATGTTTTTTGGTGAGGAGTTGACTTTTACTCAAGAAAATTTATTGAAAACTTCATTGTTTGAATAGCTTCAATATTTTTGAATTGGTTTTACAGGTTAGTGTGATGAGTTAGAATTTTTGACACCTTTTACATGATTACATTCATTCCAGATTTAGATTTTGTTACATTAAGGCCAATTCACATATATCTTCTTTCTGTTATTCTTTTAGGTAATTGCATATAAAAAACATCTCAAAAAGCGCATTGTTTGGAGGTAATTTTGAAAGTTGATAAAAAAAAAAAAGAAAAAAAAAAAAGAGTTCAAGTTGAAAAGTGTAAAAAAGAGGAGTTGAAGTGTATGTTCTAAGTTGGCATGTGTAGGGACAGCATATGTTGATATCTATTACCACTTGATTCTCTATACTTTCTTGGACTATCTTTAACTTCATATGGCATAAAATATCCGGAATTGCATAATTAGGAATTCTTGCATGCTAAAAGCTCAAAGTCAAAATTCACACACTGGTGCAGTAATGGGAACATTCTTTCATGAAAAAACTATGCCAAGTGATACATTTACTCCTTTGCGGGGGTTTTTGGAATTGGGGATTGCTCTTCTATTAGAATTATTTTTTTACAACTTACTCGTACAACGAGCAATTCCTTGAGAGGAACTGTGTGTCTATTGTGAGAGGGATGACTTGTGAGTTTTGATCGAGACTGTAGGTTGTTGTTATGGATGCGTACGGTGAAATGTGGGGAATACGGGACTCTACACTTCACACTTAAATCTCTCATTTATATTGCACTTGACGGTTCGGTAGATTGCGTTAGCTGTAGCATGATTGGCTTGATTTGAATGCTTTGCATTATATTTTTGTTGAGACACATTGTTTAAAAGATTTTTGATACATTGCATGATGTGATGTTTGTGGGTACATCACTGGAAGCCCTACACGAGACACCACTCGTCCACTAGGGGGAAACACCTAGGGGGTTTTTATTTAAAGGCTTGATGCATACGCTAAATGCATTCGGGAACCTTACGAAGAAGAGATTATCTTTTTGCTTTTATTTAATTTTGCTAGGGACTAGCAAAAGAGTTCTAGTTGGGTGTGTGAGTTGGACTGCATAATTGAGTCCAAATGCCTTTAATCGACCTAAGTTGGCTCTAATTTAGTTAACTATTTAATTTATCGATGTTGTACTTATAGTCGTGTCTGAAGTTCATACAGGTTAATGATGAGAAAAAAAGGCACAAGTGGGCAAAAAAATACACTAGAGCTGCGAACTCCATTGCTTTACAGTTTGAAAAGTGCGAGAGCTGAAAAGTAGAAAAAATCCAGGTCTCGGTTAATTTAGCCAAACGTTCTTACTCGAATGCCATGATTGAGCTGATTTTTGATGTGTTGGAAAGAAGATTTAAAGGGATACCAATTTCGTATCTAATAGGCATTGCTGATTTGATTCTAAAGTAGTCACAATAGAGATACCACGTACGTGACCAATAGGAAGTGAAATTTCCAAATCCTACTAGGATTCTAATTTGTATTGCCTATTAAATCCTTTCTTATCTCTTATGCACGAAAGTATGCTTAGTTTGATTAGTTTAGGGTTTCTTTCAGCCTTTTAGTTTAGGGTTTATTTTATGTTTGTAAACGTTTTAATTATTTTTCAGGCAAAAGTCAATTTCTCATACCGTATATTT
>CM018899.1:8453493-8455993 GCA_009663005.1 Actinidia chinensis
TACTTATTGGGATTTTTATATTTAAAAGAAAAAACATAAAATTTGGCAATAAGGGGCATTCTTAAGATAATGATGTGCATTATTGTGTTTGCCTTTTATTTTTTTTTATTTTCTTCCTTCTTTTTTTATTTTTTATCTTTCTTTTTTTACTTTATTTTTTATTTTTTACATTAAGATTATTTTTTTGATAATACGTATCTCGATTAATCTAATTATATATAATAAATATTTAAAGATAGTGATTTGTACATTTTTTTTTAATTGCACTCAATTTGTTTTATTTTTTTTAAAAATAAAGTTTAAAAATTACTAGTAATAAAATACCAAAATCAAAACCAAAAACCCAAAAATTAAATTAAAACACCACTAGGGCCACAAATATTTGTGTTTTTTTTAAAAATATTTGTGTTTTTTTTTACTTTTTTTTAAAAAATCTCCGGTTCAACTAAATAACCGGCCGGTTCATGGTTTTTCAAAATACCGGCCGTTCGCCGGTTCAATCTGGTTCATATGCATTTCCCGGTATTTTAAAATTAAACCGTTCTGTTTCATATCCGGTTCCCGATTCAACCGTTGAACTGACCGTTCATTTCGATTTTTTATAACATGGTTTATCTAGTGTTTAATTTAGATAAATAACTTTTAGTTCCCTCGTTCTAGACTACCATACAACCTACCTGCTAAATATAATATAATAACTTTTGTCCTCGTGCTAGAACATTTATCTAATTATTAATATAATATCTTTTTATCTTCCCGCTAAAGAGCGCTCAAATATAAACTAATTAATGGTTTTCTTACCCAAACAAAGCATGCTTTTCCACTCAATCCTACATAGTGCCAAACTGGTGGTTACAAATCCCCTTTCTTCTTTACCTCTAAAACGTGTGCTTCTTGAAACCTACAAAAAAACATATTTTATTTCTTTCATCCACAATGTGAAGCCATGGCTGCCACAGGCCATGAAGATTTTATTTAGTTATTTATTATTTATGGCTTTTAAGTAGCTAACAACTTACAATAAATCAAATACAAGACTAATTTTAAGATATAGATGAGACATATCAATTTGAAATTGCTAGAAACAAGTCTAGGTTTAATTCATTGTGGAGTCAATCATGGCTGATTAACAGTATCTATCGAATCATCACTTACCAAAAAAAAAAAAAAAAATACAAATTATCAATAGGGCATTTTTTCAAGGCTAGTTAGAGCATACAAGAGCAAACCATGACAATACATAAATCATTTTTCATTTTTTTATAAAAAAGCTCAATTTTATATTAATATTTGCTAATAATATTTTTAAATTATATATTTTCGTTATAGTTTCATTTGCTAATACTAAGATTAACCAAATACCAACGTTAGTGTTTATCCACATTTTTCTTCCAGACATCTATATAATATAACTAGGCCATAACTTTTTACTTCAAGATTAATTAATATGTATTTCATTTGTAATTTAATTTATTTTTTTATATATACATTCACCTCCTTAAAAATAATTATTTACGTCCATCTTGCTCCACGAAACTTATGCGAAGTATTAAGGCTTTCATTTTCAACAAGAGATAGTAGGTAACCATTCCTCTTTTTGTCTAGAGAGGTACTTCTTGTGATTCCAATCAGATCTAATGATAATAGTCTTAGCAGGTTTGAATATGGAAAGAAAAAAGTTGAAGAAAAAAGTGAAGGATCCAACGGTCGACTAATTGAATCTTTTAAATTTTAAATTGTGTTTTTCTTCAAGAACTCTGACCCAAATATAACCTTTGCATTTATAGGATGAAAGTTATTTATAAACATGCATAACTTCTAATAAAATGTCATGTATAGAGAGATTTATTTGTGCTCTTGGAAAATGATAGCTCTACACCAGTGATAAAGGGACGCTATGCGCACATGTTAGTCACATTCAGACAAAAAAAGTAGTAAGACCTAATTGTTTTGACCAATTATCTACTGTGTAGAATACATTAAAATTGTCTTAGAGCATTTTTATTGCATCGGTTAAAATGTATGGTCATGTGACAAAAACTGATTAATATAATAAAAGTGGGACCCCCATTTGTGGAGTTGAGCGATTTGTTAGTGATGAATATAAGGGTTACTCCAGATGTTAAAAATCTTGATCCCACACCCAATATTTTTTCACTATTGAATACTAAGTTAACTACTGGCGCTCTTATTTGCTAAGCACTGGCCCACAGTTAGTTAACTAACACTCTAACATCTGTTCTATTTTAATTTATCTCGTAATAGCTCTATTGAAGCCAAAAAATATAAAAATATTCTATTAACAATGACATCTTACCTTACCAATGCACGCAAATGGAGATGCTCTAACATCACTAAATAATTTATCCATCTAACACGAGAGCCAAAAGAAAGGTTCCTCCTTAGGAGACAGCCAAGAAGAAACATAATTAAAGAAAATGAAACCCTACTTTTTCTTCTATGTAAGTGATTATTGACCAAACTATTATTACATAATGGA
>CM018899.1:8465993-8468493 GCA_009663005.1 Actinidia chinensis
CCTCCATGTCCAATTTTCTTTGGGCGATGCCTACATTAGCCAGCCAATCCAAATAATGATATTTTTTGATAACATTGGCGTTGATAAGCTTCAGAACTTCCTTGTCTATCACTTTTAGTCGCTCAGGGGCGAACTTTCTTCTCTTTTGGCTAACAGCTTGTGTACAGCGACTAGGGATCTATGCCAGGGACCTCGCTCTTGTGACCAAGCAAACATGTCATAGTTCTCTTCAAGAACTCTACCAAAAGCAATCTCGTAACCTACTTTTAGCTCTATCCGATCATCACTGCGATCTGATGATTAGGATGTATGGAAATCGGAGTCACTTCCTCCAAAGACTTGGTATTTTCTGTGTCTCTGGTTCTAGGAGAGGCGGTGGTCCCTATCTCGTCCCTCAGCTCCTCCATCTCTGCATCTTCTATCTGCAGTTGAACTTGTCGTTTGGTTTCATTGCCTCATGAAACACTATTGAGATTTTCTAGTGCCACTGCCTCGCCTATCCCGGTAGTAGTGAGAAATTTCAGTACTAGGTGATAGGTGGAGTTAGTGGCTTTGATTTTGCCCAAAGTGGGGTGACCCAGGATGGCGTTGTAAGGTGAAGGGCCAATCCCAACTATGAAATTTTGCCACACTGTTGTCTAGTCCGGCTCGTTCTCACGTAAGGGTAGTTTGATCCACCCTATGATGAATGATCCTCCCCCCAAAACCCCATCATGGGGGAGTGAAATGGATGGAGTTTATCTCGCCTAATCTTCATCTTGTCGAAGACCGAGGAGAATAAGATGTCGACATAATTTCCATTGTCACCAAAATCCTCTGGACATTGAAATTGGCTAAGACAACTAAGGCATCGCATGGGGGAGATGTAGATCCCTCTGATCCTCATTGGTGAAGTGATGGGAGGATTCACCTCCGTCATGGGCGAGGAGAGGTTATAAACTTTCTTCCTTTGCTCGCCCCTTCGCTTCCAGAGATTTGTCTCTTCCTTGAAGATGAAGAATATTCTCTTGATCCGAAACCCCATGGATGGTTTGAATATCCCCAGCAGTGGGTTTATTATCCGATGTATGCCCTTTGGGAGTAGTTGGACCCAAGCGGTGAGCCACAAACTTTCTCAGGTATCCCCTCTTGATCAAGTCACTTATCTGCTCCTCCAACTAGAAACATCTCTATGTTATAGCTGTGATCTTGGTGAAACTCACAATATTGTTCTTGTTTCTCCGGAGTGGGTTAGTCTTCATCTTCTCGGGCCATTTCACGAACTCCTCATTCTTAATTTCCATAAGTACTTGAGCAATGGGGGCGTTGAAAGGAGGCAACATGAGTTCTGCTGCAGCGAGGAGGAGTTCGGGGCATCGTCTTGTCTCGCTTTCTAGCATCCATCTCGAGCTTCTCGACTTCAAGTTGCCCCTGAATCTATCTCCTGAATCTGGTTCTTTCCCTTTGTAATCTTCTTTTCCTTGTCTATTTCGTTTGGCCTCTGCCAATATTCAGCACGATATATTTGTATTGCTTTTAATTTGGCAAGTATCGACAAGGTCTCTGGCACGTTTTTTGACAGGAGTCAAATTAGATCGTGCGTTGGGTAAGTCCCACCTCATTGCCATGATGTATCACATGGGGTCCTACTTCGAGGACAGCCTGACTTGAATCACCTTAAATCTGCCTTAAGGCTTCTCCAGCCTTTTGATGGATCGTTTAACGTAAAGGGTGGAAGGCGTTCTTCTGCCTGACACTTGCCAACTTAAGAAATTGTCGACAAAACATGTACGCAGGTTGCCAAAACGAGTCAATGGTGCTAGGTGGTGACAACTTCCTGAACCATGATACTCGCCAACCTTCAGGGTTGCCGAGGAAAGCTCTGCCACATCACCTTGTTTGAAGCTCCTTGAAGTAAAAATTAAGGTTCTTGACTGAATCCAAGTGGTCTATTAGATCTGTCTTCCCTCGTAAAAAATCCCAAACTGAGAAGGGAGCTGAATCTGGAAGACACCCGACACTCATCCCCATCTCCATGAATGGGGGGGGGTCCATTTGTTTCTGATATAAATTCGTCCAAGTTATTGGCGACCTTGACCCGATTGTGAATGGCGTCGGATACGGGGCATCCAGATCCTTGAACTTATGTTCGGTTGATGCATCCTGTTGTATCTGTTAGTACGGCCATCTGGGAGAGGCAATCTTCCTCACTTGTGAGGTTTACTCGCTGGTCGACTTTTGAAAATCTGGTAGTAGGCCATCTGGGAGAGGAAATCTTCCTCACTTGTGAGTTTCCTCACTGGTCAACTTTTGCGTCCTTCTTGCTGGAGGATTTGCATTCGAGAAGCCTCAAGATTTCTACCTCGCCTTCCATCTAGAGTGATGGCTGGGAGATTGGCGACGAATACTTTATGTGGAACAAGCCGATTGCATTTGGGATTTTGAGAAGTTACCCTGATCGCCTGAATCAATTAGAATGGCAAAATCGTTTAAAGAACGTATAGGACTGGGACGATGGCTG
>CM018899.1:8475993-8515260 GCA_009663005.1 Actinidia chinensis
AACTTTGACATATGTTACTAAATTCTTGAAAACTAGTTTATTTAAAAACCACATAAGCAAATGGTGAACATTTTATGTTTAAAATCAATTTCTGAAAATTTTGGTATGCAAAACTGATCATGAAAATAGTGACAAAACGTGTTGCTAGAGAGATGGTTTAAGATTATAAAGGAGAAAAAAATACACCAGCAGTAGAAAGAGTACTAAAAACTATTGATAACTATTAATCACACACTGCCAGCAGAGTGCGAAAGATTGCATTATGCAACATTGGCATTTGGAATGAATTAAGAAATTGAAATAACTGTTAGTTTAACCCAATAATATTAGACTATCTGGAGATATAGATGCACGTGAAAAGACCTTTGAAGAGAGAGTGAGAGAGACAAGAAACACCTTGGACTCCATGCTACTGAGACAAGAGTGTATCAATTCAGAGCCCAGTGGGATGTAGAGAATAGATAGAGGAAAGAAGTAAAAACAACAATTATAAAAGTTTAAGGTTTATGGAGAGGAGACAAATGATAGATAGAGAGAGAGAGAGAGAGTTTTGAGGATGAGTATTTGGAGGTGTGGATTACAAACCACATCCCATCAGGGCATTACTACCGCATCCACTTGTGTGTTTGAGGAGTCTTCCTTTATATCATTTATCACCCCCAACAAAAATCCCCAAAATATATACAAGAAAATAGATGTGTTCCAAAGATTAAAATTCCAAAAACAAAATTTATACATTTACATGTGATTAGAAAAAAAATCTAAGGTACACGTGTTGTGGTTGAATATTACAATTATTTTATAATATAAATTATGATCAGTTTATAGTAAATATTGCCTGGTGAATGTTATAAATAATATATGTGAAAATAATAAAACTGATTGTTATGCCTTATGGGGGTGTGTAAATATTATGACATGTATTAGTAAAAAAAAATTGTGTTGTGTGTAATATATATATGTTGCATGTGTGAGTTAAAAATAACAACCCAAATCAATCTCTAAATCTGATAAAGCAATTACTCCCCAACCCCAAATCCAATAACTTTCAACCAAAAATCAAGCCACTGTCCATTATAAATTTATCACAACACTAAACGGAAGTAGAATAGGCAAACATTGATAATTATGGAAAATAATAGTATTTTGTGTTTAGTATATGATTTAAAATTTTCTCAATTGACATTTGAGTTATTCTTAGAAATTATTATTCCCATAAAATTGTCTTTTGAGTTTGTTTTACTCAAAAATTAGATTTACATGAATAATAAAAATTATATAGTTAATGTCTATATGCTATTCAAACATAACATTCACTGCACAAAAAAAAAATACA
Source organism: Actinidia chinensis (assembly GCA_009663005.1). Classification (NCBI taxonomy): domain Eukaryota; kingdom Viridiplantae; phylum Streptophyta; class Magnoliopsida; order Ericales; family Actinidiaceae; genus Actinidia; species Actinidia chinensis. Next base: position 8,477,330 of record CM018899.1, read on the forward strand.
CAACTATAAATATTTACTATAACTAATAAATTGATCCACTGTTATTGCTTATATTCTATCAAAACATACATCCTCTACGAAAAAACACAAAATCACTAATATTTAAATACCTGATAAATTCTCATTCTATTTGCAAGAGTAAGGAGAACAAGTTCATTAAATAAGATTACAATTGTAATTATCTATTTTTCCCTTTTCTCTCCTATCTCATTCCCTGTTCTTTGTGCTCTCTACGGCACATAAAAACCAGTCCCTTATCTCTCACACACGCACACATGCAAATTGTTTACAGTGTTGATGCTACGGACTATGGTGGTGCGATGGTGGAGGTTGGGTGGGCTAGTCAGTCATAGTTATTGTGAATCTCCACAAGATGCATCATTTCCCCAAACAAATAGAAATCTCCATCAATTCCATCCTTGATTTCTAAAGTTTGGATCAATTCGAAAAATCTCCAATCGGAATAGAAATAAATCTACAGCAATCCCAATTTTCACTTTGGGCTTTTGAAAAGAATCTGCAAAGGTTTGTTTGGTGGGTCATGTATTCAATATTGGTGATCATTATAAATTGATTATAGACTTGTAGAAAAAAAGAAATAAAAAATTAATATTTAAATAAAATGAAAAGAAAGTAGGAGTATGTTCATCTCCAACTCACTCCCTAGTTGTGCCTTATTATATAGATTAGGAGTGCCAAAAACAAAAAAGAGAGCTCCAACAATCTCCATCATAGCTATCTATATTGGTATGATGAATAGTGCTGGAAGACATAATAAAGAGTCAAAACCCAAGAGAGGGACTCCAACAATTTTTACTATCTAGCTTCCCTATATAGGTATTGTGAATAGTGCCTTCCTAAACTTCTTCTTTCTTTTGGAGAGGGTAGGAGATGCTGAGTAATTATAAAAAAAAATATTTTTTTCATTGGAACGACTTTAAAATATGTGAATGATTTTAAACAAAATATTCAAAACAAAAATTTTTATTGAGGGTAAATTAAAATATTGAAATTTTTATTGAGGATATAAATAGAATGCTATTGTAATGAGTAAAAAGAAAGTGACTTCTAACAGCAAAATATAATAAAATAAAAAGGCAAACGTTAGGGAGACTGCTATCAAGTAGTGATTCGGGGGACCCTACCCAACGAATTAGTTGGCTTATTCAGTTTTTGCACTGTACCTTACTGTCCAAACGTAATCCAAATTCGGAAAAAGTAAGGAGAGTTAAGGAAAGGAAAAAAGAGTAATATTTTCTTAAAATTCTAAATTGGTTTTTTCGCAATAAATAAAATAGAACATAGAAACCAACATTTACCGTACAAATTATCATCATTATATCATAGCCTGTATTCGTATTTACCATACTTCTATTTAGGTTATGATAAAATATCGTAGTATTCAGTACCTCCCATATTGACTTAGCGCTGTGTTGGTTTGGTAGTTTCCATAATGAGTCATTTTTTCAGTTTTGTTCATATAAAAATTTATGAAAGAGGAGAGAAAAAAATGTGATAAGAAGATGAAAAAGAGATAGAGATGAAAATAATTTATCATAAAATTTACTCCATTTACATTAATTGAATCTGAAAAAATCTACATAGATTCAATTATATGCGTATTCTTTGTTTTCTCTCTCCCCCATATGTATAACCTTTAATTAATAAGTTATATTATATATATTTTTTTTGATTAACATATGAACCGTACATAATAAATGGACCCGGACATAATAGGAATAGTTATCAGAACTGGAATCGGAACCGGTTGGTTCAACTGGTTCAAGTGGGAACCGAGCCACTAAAACCGATTGCGTAAATATACTTTATCAAAAATGCAAGCGAATCGGATGAAGGGTTGACCGGCCGATATTTTATCAATACGACCGATTTTTTAACTGGTTGAAACCGGCCGATTTGGTAAAGATAAATTAAAAATTTAAGTTTTTGTAGTTTGGCCCCAAAATTTGAATAAAATTTAAATTGAACTTTTAATAATTTTTTTACTCTGGATTACTTGTTACTATTATTATTATATTACGATAGATATAGAAGGGAACCGAGGAGCCAAGGGGGGGCGAAGAGCAGGGAAAAAGGAGAGGAGAAGGAGGGGGACGGAAGACTACTGGGAGAGAAGAGGGGGGAGGGGGGAAAGAGAGGGGCGAGAAGGACGGGACACGACCGACAGAAGAGTGAATAGGTAAAAAACCCCCCCCCAAAATTATTTTTATTATTTATAATAAAAAATTTTTATTATTATTAATTATAAGACCGATGAAACCGGTTTAACCGTTGATTAACCAGTGAACCGTTGAACGGTGTTTTGACCGGTTCAAGATCCGATTCGATTCTGATAACTATGATAATAAGTATTGGTGGATAGGATGCATATATAAAATGACTATATTTAAGACCCTATTAATTAAGGCTAAAATGATTCAAATAATGTCTAAAATGGAAGCCTATGGATGTTCAATCAATTTAATTTTTACTTAAATACTTTTATCACCCCAAAATGGACCCACAATAACTAAACTTTGCCAAATCTTTATGGGACATGCTAAACTAGGCGGTTACGAAATACAAAATGCCAAAAAAAATAGTTTTTTATTTTTAATAAATACTGATATTCTTTCACACAATGTCATACTTTTTCATCACAGTAGTAAGTGATAAAATATTTCGTAATAAAATTCATTTTTAATGAGGTTTTGTTAGAAGTTAGAGACATATTTTTTTAACAAAAATGCCCAAAAAACTATTTTTTTAATAAAAAATACATCCATAAGCAAAATTCATGCAAAAACACCACAAGAATAAAATATAATAAGAATTTGATAAATATAATTCATCTTGTTGGGTATATTTTAAACTAGTTTAAAAACTCAATTGTGTCAGTATTCTATACGAACTATTTGATAAAATTCTCTATTGTATGTTATTCCTCCTTTCAATATCATTTCACATATTTCAATATAATTATAACAAGCCAAGAATTTTTTAAAGGTGTAGTTAACATTTTCCTTATTTTAAGGAGAATACACATTGACACTCCTGAGATTTTGCCTTTAATACACAAAGTACCCCTAACGTTGACACCCCTTGACACCACTTGTTCCCTTGTCTCCTATGAAATGATCAAAATGTCCCCTCTACATTCTCTCTCCCCCCCCTCTCTCTCCTGGGGGAACAAAAAGGGAGGGAGAGGGGGTGAAGGGTGAGGAGAAGGGGGGGTAAGGAAGAGGGGGGGAAGGAAAAAGAAAGGTATGGGGGGGGAGGGGGGGTAGGGGGGTTGGAAAAGGTAGGTCTAGTTGGGTATGAGGGAGAGGGAGGAGGAGGGAGTAAGAAAGGGGAGAGGGAGGGGAAAAAAAAAGAAAGGGTATTTTTGTTATTTTTTTTTATGTTTTATTTTTGTTGTTTTTCTTTGGACTAGTAAATGTATTTATTATTACTATTTTTATTTGAATAAATTTAATTAATTTTTTTAATAAAAATGAATCACCTTTTTGTTATTTTTTTTTTTACCCTTTTATTTTTTTATTATTATTATTTCTTTTAAACCCTTTGATTCATTTTTTTTTGTAAAATATTAATTTTTTTTTTAGTTTTTTTTTTTTGTACCCTTGTATTTTTTGTATTTGTTATTTTTTTCTTTTATTACACTTTGATTCTTTTTTTGACCATTTTTTACTAACATTTGATTTTTTTCCTTTTAATATCCTTCGATTTATTTTTTAAAATATTTATAAAATAATGTCTCCCAAAATGGTATTAAAAAAAGAAAAAAAGAATCAAAGGAGTATTAAATAAACAATAAATAAAAATAAATAAAGGGTATTAAAAAAATATAATATAAAATTAAAAAATAAATAAAATAAAAGTGTGCACAAAAAAAAAAATAAAAAGAATTAACAAAAAGGTTGATTGATTCATTTTTGTTTAAAAAAAAATTAATCAAAGGGTATTAAAGAAAAAAATAATAATAAAAAGTAAAAAATAAAAAAAAATAGTAGAAGCGTACATAAAAGAAAAAAATAACAAAAAATAACAAAAAAAGAGAATTAATTTTGTGTTAAATAAAATATTCCAAAGGGTATTAAAAGAAAAATATAATAAATGAAATTAAAATAAATAAAATAAAAAAAAAAAAAAAAAGGGTACGGGTTACAAAAAAATAGAAAAAGTAACAAAAAGAAGAGAATTTTATTTTTATTAAAAATATGAATTAAAGGGTATTAAAAAATTATAATAAAATAAAAATAAAAATAAAAAAAGGGTGCCCCAAAAAGAGAGAGAGGGAGAGAGAGAGGATGGATGGATGGATGAGAGGGGCCATTTTGGTCATTTGATAAGGAGACAAGGAGAACAGTCGGGATGCAGAGGGTGTAAGGATATTTTTCAAACCCAGGGGAAGTTACGTAATTCGCAAATATCATGGGTGCTTTTTGTATTAAAGGCAAAACTCAGGGAGCGCAGTGTAATCTCCCTATTTTTAAAAGGAGTTGCTTGATCCCTAATTTGGAATGGAGTTGGACACAGTGGTTGTCGTGACGCAGGCCATGACAAATCAATCCTAACAAGTTCTTAGAGCAGAGGTTAGAGGGCTAGAGAGGACATGGTCAATCGTGACGCATCCAAAGACACTCCCCACGAAGGGCTAGAATCACACAGATTCACAAGCCTCCATCCAAGTGCTCTAGTCCTATATATACTCACCCAAAAACCCTCCTTCGGCATATTAACAAACACCTACAACGCCATTGGACCCACATCTTTTCCTTTTATAACAATGGCCGACCAAGAATCTGTTGATTTGGGCAGCCCTTTTGGGATGAGAGTGAGAATAGCCTGGCCGGGAAAGGGATAGAGACGAGTATAAGAAGAGAAATTTGCCGGACAAGAGCCCATTACTGGTTGAAGATGAACCCAGTTAAAGCAGCAAATCCCGGTGTGATCCATAACGGAAGCCGGATGCGAGTCCCTCATATTGTCCACTACATTGACGAAAATCTGAAGCACAAATCTCCTATATGCCTCGTGATTCTTACAGCGGCCCAGCCATGTTCTGGGCTGACTATGTGGCAAGAAGTTGAGGCATGCTAACTCTTCCATGCGTGCCTATATAATACATATTACAGTGCAGGTTGACGGAGTTTATTAAAGTTGAATTTTTATTTTTGTAAAGGTAATCAAGAGATTTAGTACAACTGTTGTTTATTCCCAAAATAATTTAGAAAAGATGAAATTGAGATGGTCTTGAAGGGTCTATTTTAAAACTTTTGAGATTTCGCTTTTTAAATAAATAATTTTAAATAAGTTCAGCTATATTAAACACCCTCATAATTTATGTGACACGGGATTCTCGATTCACGAATATATATTTCTATATCCAATACATCAGAGACGCAAAAATTCATACTTGAGATTTGTTGGTTTCAAAAATATAGCCTATTAAATGGTGTAAAAAAAAAATATAATTTGGACGAGGGGAATTTATATAGACAACGATTTGTCTATAGTATTTGATTGTATAAATTACCCCATATAATATTTATTACTCATAAGAACTCGTATTTTTTTAAGTTATAAATTACGTTTGAACCAAATGATGTCCAGCTGGCCTTTTTCCACTTATTTAAAGTAGCGGGTTCCAAGCAATGCGTTCCCATTACATTATGTGTATGGTTTCAACCGCGGGACCGGACCCAGGTCAGTCCAGCCGTACGGAGCATCCGGGTCGCACCAGTACAAATTATGAGTTGACTAACGCTGAAAACGAGCCGCACCGCATAATCGCATTACTTTTAAGCCACATCCATAGAACGTAGAGGGTCTTAAAGTAGTAAACTATGAATTTTGCAGAATTATTCTACTGAAAAACCAATTGTAATTGAGAGGAGGGTGTGAGAGTTGAGATTAGTGACCATACCATAATTCATATGAGCATAACCATATATCAAGACTTAGTCAGTTTCAGATTTCATCCATATAAGTAATTTTTGCAAGGGAAAAAGAAATAGATATTTGTGGACACATATTTGTGACAAAATTTGTCTTAACCCATCTTACATGTATATTATGCAGATATATAGCCTTGGGAGGCAGGTATGGTATCCAGTGGTGATGAACAAGAGCAGCCAAAAAGAAGAGATCATGGGGTGCTTAAGCTGTGGAAGGAGAGCTTGGAGACAAGGCACTTTGGCGGATGATGCATTGGGATTGGGATGTAGCCTGGTCCCATTTTATGCTGGTTCTCTATGTTTGAGCAATGTGGAAAACATGCGCATAAGGCAGGTGCCCTAAATTGGCTGCTTGGGGTAAGAGTTGCATGGAAAGGGAAAGTGTGTCCCAGTCTCTTCCTGACCAAGCGCAAGGTCTATGACTTCTAATGGAGATTCAAACTGAAGATTAAGGCTAAGTAAAGTCTAGAAGGTGTTGCTTTGAACAGAGAAATGAGGTTTACATGCCATGAAATAAGATTATGAAGTTGTTGTTAAAACAGTTTCTTCGTCTGTTTTTATTTTTTTTTTCTATTTTGATTTGTATCTTTCAGTCTTCATCTGTAGTGTTTACAAGGTGAAATGTTTGCTTTACGTTATACTTAAAATAACTAGAGATTTTTCTGTGTTATAAATAATTAGCAGTTGCAAGAACAATACTAAATAACGGATTCTCAGCTTTCTTGGTGTTCTTGAACATTTGCATGTCTCAATGATTGCTTGCAATATTCAAAAGGTTTTGTAAGCCCCGTCCCGGACATCCCGAAGACAAGACGCAAATCAATAAGTTGTACCCCCAAATAACCCTATAAAAAATTAAACATTGATAACATCTACTTACAACCGATAAGTTTATCATTACTCACATACCTGAACTTTGAGTATAAACCTTGATTGATTCCAAGAAAAATATAGAAGCCCAAGACTAGAAGCTTACTTTGTGTGTAGAAGGGGTTCTAGAGAATGATCTAAAAAATGTTAGAAGTATTTTGTATCTAGAAGCTTCTATAGAAGTCTAGGATAAACATCTAGATATTTTGTTTAGAAGAATCTAAAAATTAGCACATGTAGAAAATATCTATTGTAACTAGAATGTTCTAAGAAATATCTTGTAAAGACTAGAACCATCTTTGAGTGGTATTATAAATAGGGATGGCTCCTAGCCAATTGTGTAAGAGAAGAAAAAGATTAAAAGTGCGTTGAGGAGTGCAAAAATATTGAGTGGTTCCTTAACCTCTAGAATTTTCAAAAATTAATTCCTCTTCATAACCAACATTTGACATCCTCCTCCTATACTTCCAACAAAGTGGGTTATCAGAGCCATGGGTTCGTTGAAGAAAAGTCCACCCCAGTAATCCCATTTACTTAAGTTAACAAAAGAATAACTACAGTCGTTGAGCATTCAAATGAAGGCTACCTCGGTGGAGAAGATGTATGGGACGTGTTGAGAAAGGCACTGAAGGGGTAGGTGCAAACTACCGATAAGCAAAAGCTTGATGCCCAAGGTTGAAAGACAAAGGGCTTTATCTCATTATCAAGGAGTGGATGATGCCAAGTTTGAGGAAGATTGCAAGGGCTAACACCTCCAAAGAAGCATGGCAGATCTCCAAAATTCTTCAAGGAGGTGGACAGTAAAGAAGTCGTCTCCAAACTCTTCGAGGTGAGTGTGAAGCCTTTAAAAATGAAGCTTCCGAATCAATGTCGAATTATTGTTCAAGAGTTTTGGCGATCGTTAATCCAAATGAAAGCAAATGGGGAAACTTGGATGATGCCCGGGTGATTGAAAAAAATCCTCGGTTCATTGGATTCAAATTTGATCATGGGTTGTTGCCATTGAGGAATCAAAAAATCTTGATTCCATGGCATATTGATCGAATCATGGGATCATTGGAAGGGCCCATGAGGAGAAGATCAATAGAAGGAGGAAAGAGCCATTAGAGCAAGTCTTCAAACAAAGCTCACCTCAAATGGAAGATATGAAACAAAGCAAAATGGAGGATGGACGAAGGAGGGCGACGATACGGACGTGGTCGTGGCCAAAAAAGGACGTGGACAGTGGACGTGGACGTGGTTCGTGGCCAAGGCCAAAGAGAGGAGGGACAAATATTATAGAGGAAAGAAGTCAAAAAAATTTCCAAACAATAGAGGCTCGTGAAGAGGAATTACGCCAACGGAGGCAAGCAAAGGTATGAAAATTCCAATTAAATGTTTATAATGTCAAAATTTGTACCCATTGCTTGGGAATGTGAAATGATACTAACCATATGCAAGAGAAAGCTAATGTTGAAAGCAAAGGGGAAGAAATAGAAATCTACCATATTATTGGCCATATAAAGGCAATGAAGTGAGACAAGAATACGTGGTATCTTGACACGGGAGCAAAGCAACCATATGTGCGGAGACAAAGCTGGTTTATTTTTTTTTTTTTCGTGGAGCTTGATGAATCAAATAAGCGGCAATATTTCATTGGAGATCTATCAAAAATTCGGTGAAGGGAAGAGGTAAAATTTTGATTCGCTTAAAAAAAGGAATGGCATCAATTATTTCAAATGTTTATTATGTTCCCCAATATGAAAACTAATATCTTGAGATTGACAACTCTTATAGAAAGGCTAGATATCCACATGAAAAATCATAGTCTTTTTTTATAAGGAGATAAAGGAACCGTATAAAGGAAATTTGTTCCCAATGCCAATGACAAGCAATAGAATGTTTCTGCTAAATTATTCAAAATGATTAGGCAAAATATTTTGAAAGCATGCCTAAAAAAAAACCCCACTTGGCTTTGGCATTTGAGATTTGGGCATTTAAAATTTTGGGGGACTAAATTGCATCCGGCACCAAAGAAATGGGTAAAGGATTGCCTTTATCAATCACCGGATTCAATTTTGTGAAGGATTTCTTCGTGGTAAGCACTTCGAAAAGCTTCAAGAGAGACAACAACAAGAGCAAGCCAAGCCTCTGGAACTATTCACATCGATGGTGTGGACCAATGATCTTTTTTCTCGGCAAACATAGATATTTTTTCCTCTTTATGTGATTTTAGCCGAAAAAGACATGGGTCTATTTTTTAAAACAAAAGTCGTAAGTGTATAATTGTGTTCATAAAAATTCAGGCGTTGTTGAAAAACAAAGTGGCTATGATATAAAAAGCCATGAGAATCCGATGAGGAGGCGAATTCCACTTCAAATGAATTTATTGGAATTTTGTGAAGAAAATGGAATTCGCCGACCTTAACACTTCCGTACTCCCCGCAACAAAATGTGTTACCAAAAAAAAAATAGATCCATTCTTACCGCGGCTCAAAGCATGTGAAAAGCAAGAGGATACCGAAGAATTTTGGGCGAAGCCGAAGTTGTGGAGGGTGCCGGTTTATTTATCAAATCTCTCTCCCACACGAAGTGTATGGGGGGAAGCTCCGCAAGAGAAGCCATGGAAACGGGAAGAAGAAAAGAAAGTAGGGGATTCACACTTGCGAGTTTTGGAGATTGCTTATGCACAAGTGCCAGAGCACAAAAAAAGGTTCAAACTTGATGATAGAAGTGAAAAGTATGTCGTCATTGGGTATGATTCACGTCCAAAGGTTGGTTACAAGTTGTACAATCCAAGGCAATGGAAGGTGATCTCGAGCCGAGACATTTGGTATTGGATTGAAGAAAGCACGTGGGATTGGAGACTCAAGAAGATGAGCAAATAATTTCTTTCCCATGTTCGAAGAGAGGTTCAAAGAAAGGGACGAGCCAAAGAGTCCATGACACCACTTCATCACCACCTCCAAACCGTTGAAGATCCATCCTTGGAGGAAAGCTCAAGTGAAAGGCCGTGCCACATGAGGAAGGAAACCTACAAGAGTGTATGACCGGGAACGACAAACCAAGACAATCTCACTTTTTTTGTCTTTTTGCTGATGTGAACCAATAGGTTTTTGAAGAAGCGGTGCAATGCAAAGTAGAAATGGAGAGATGCCATGGATGAAGAGATTCAAAGAATAAGGAAAAATGTACATTGGGACTAGATGATCTTCCACAAGACCACAAGCAAGGCGTGAAGTGGGTGTACAAAGCGAGAAGAATGCCAAAGGAGAGTGGAGCGATACCAAAAACAAGGCTTGTCGTCAAAGGATACAAGCAACGAGCCAGGCATCGGACTATGATGAGGTATTTGCTTCCCGTCGCTCGCCTAGAAACTATAAGATGATTATTTCTTTATAGCGGAGCACAAATGAAAGGGAATATTTATCAAAGGGAACGTGAAATCCACTTTCTTGAATGACTTTCTTGAAGAAGAAGTTAATAGAGCAACTACGGGTTATGAGGTGAAAGGGCTGAAAATGCCCAAAATCAGGTTTTTTAAAGCTAAACAAAGCTTATATGGTTTAAAACAAGCTCCAAGGGCAATGGAAATTACTAGAATTGACAAGTATTTTCAGAAAGCACTTTTCATGAATGCCCATGAGCATGCCCTTACACCAAAATAGAGATGGAATATTTTGCTTGTATTGGGGGAGGGGGAGAGGAGGGAAGAAATGCTTTCCAGTTTTTTCACCCTCCTGGGCAAACAACCAAGAAGTGAAGAGTCAGAAAACAATGACTCGAGAATTTGAGATGACAGACATGTGCCTCATATTATACTATCTGGAATCGAAGTAAAGCAGAAATAAAAAGGGCATCTTCATCTTCCCAAGAAGAGTTTATGCAAAGGAAAGTCCTTTAAAAGGTTCAATATGGCTAATTTTAAACAAATAGACCCGGTGTGAAGTGCGGAGTAAGTTGTACAAGGCTTAATGGTGGAGAAAAGGTGGATTGGATCACAACCTATTTCAAAAGTTTGGGGAAGTTTGCGTTACTTGACTGCACAAGACCGGCATACTTTTCGGTCGGCGTTGGACTAGTGAGCCGTTCCTGGCGGAGCAACCACAACTCACTTAAAAACAGCCAAGAGGATTCTCCATTACATAAAAGAGTAACTTGGTTTCGGTCTATCTTATCATCATCTAAACAATTTTTGATTGTTGGATATAGTGATAGTGATTGGCCGGAGACTTAGATGACCGACAAGAGCCACAACCGGTTTCTATTCTACATTTGGGTAACACTGCATTACTTGGATTTCGGAATAAGAAACCGATCGTCACCCTTTTACTTTGTGAGGGGAATATTGTAGCTGCTGCATGATGGTATGTCATTTGCAATGTGGTAAGGGGTTTACTTAAAAGAGCTTTAAATTTGCACAAAAGAAGCAACAGAGATATTCGGGGACAATCAATTGGCAATTAGGCATTGGCAAAGAATATTGTCTTCCATGATCGAACCAAGCACATAGATCCAAGGTATCATTTCATAAGAGAGTGCATGGCTAACAAGGAGGGCAATGAAATTTACAAGACACAAGAATCAAATTGCAGATATCTTAACTAAGCCGCTCAAGCATGACGTCTTTTTCAAAGCTTAAGAGCTTTTTGGATCACTAAATCACGTTTAAGGGGGGATGTTGAAGTATAACTTGATTTGATCCAGAAAGAAAAAAAAAAATTATTTAGAAAGCCCAAGCTAGGAAGCTACTTGTGTTGATAGAAGGTTCTAGAATGATCTTCTAAAAAATGAGAAGTATTTTGTATCTAGAAGCTTCTATAGAAGTCTAGAATAAATCTCTAGATATGTTGTTAGAAGACATCTAGAAATCTAGCAAATGTAGAAAATATCTATTGTAAACTAGAAGTTATTAGGAAAATCTTTGTAAGACTAGAACCATCCTTGAGTTGGATAATGGGATGCATCTAGCCAATTGTTGTAAGAGAAGAAAAAGATTAAAAATGGAGTTTGAGACGGTTCAAAAAATCTTGAGTGTCCCCTTACCTCTTTAATTTCAAAAATTCATTCCTTTTCATAAACCAACATTGACATCCTCCTCCTTACTTCCAACAGAAATTACGTCAATTCTATAAGACAAAAATTTACAAAATCATCAAAAACACTACATAAAACATAGTAGCCCTACTCTTTTGACAGGGATAAAGTTATTACAAAACATAAACATTATCTACAGACGATCACCACAGCAAGCTAGTGCAAGGGGACCTTCTATACCATTTCCCCCCAAAATCCTTCCAAAAGAAACATCGAATTGTGTGAGGTTAAGTTCTTGCCATTAAATAACAAGTATCAACAACACGAGTATTATTAACAATATTAAGGGAGATTTAATAATTATTTCCCAATACTCTCATAACCAACATGTAGTCTCTATTAAATAAACATAACAATGTAAGTTATGACATAAAAGAGATGTCAATTCACCAATAGAATTAAGTCATAACAACATTTCATGCCATGGTTTCAAGGCATTACTATGGCAACACTCCATGTCATCTCATAGTCTACGTGACAACACTTCCATGTCCGCTTTTTTAACTACCAAAACTACGACACCACTATATTTTAGTTTATATGAGTTTATATAGAGTGCCCATCTTTCCTAAAATCCTCCATTATCTGAAAGTAATGGAGAGGTCCATTCCAATGAAGAGAATTGTGACACCTTATTAATGAAGTAAATTAAGGTTAGGATTAGGCCACATCATTTCCTGATAAGCTAATCCAAAAACACAGTCGTTTCTTTCCTCACAATTCTCTTCTCTGAAATTCTATTCTGTCTTTTTAATGTTTCTAAACTGAGTTTTTCTCTCTCTATTTTCTGCAATATCTATTCCAATCTCTTTCTACTTACTCTCATCAATCAGATTGAAAAAATAAAAAACGTTTTAATAGTACAATAAATTACATATACCATATTTCTCCCTTGGTACTTGTATGCCTTCAAATATATATCGCATCATTGCGATAAGATTCGATGCGAATTCAAAAAACTGTAAATTGTTGCATATTTTCTTGTAAATAAATACATCAAATCCTACAGGATAAATGAGAATCTATATATGCCTGACTAGCCATATACTATATAAATATATATGTTCTATGTGAATTTGTGAGCATCACGTCTCAAAATATTTTTTTATTTAAAAAGCATACTTGAAGAGGAAAATTGATTTTGCTATATACATCTACGTCGGAAGACCCCCAACGATCTATAATTACTTAGTTTTTTTCCGGCATTCCCGTTTAGCAAGTAGTTAAAAATTATAGATAGGAGGTCATTGGAATTGCCACCTAATAAAAGGTCTTAGAAAATAATATAATATACTAATTTCATATATAGACAGTCATTTTTCATCTCCAAAGATGGTTCCGTAGGCTATTATACTGATTGAAAAAGTGTTAGACGCTCACTCAGCCTAACCACATGATTATTCTCTACTCAAATCTTTATATTTATTTTAATTAAATATTTAAGCCTTTTTATAATGCATTAACGTTAATTACGTAATTAAATACAACATGAAAAAAACGGAATTAACAAATTTTTGGTAGACAATTCCTAGTGTGGTTCTGCTTTTATCTCGTCCAAGTGATCAGCACTTTCCTTTATTTCTTTTCCCAAAATTGGATCAACACCGTCCATCAGCTGGATAATGTTATTCTAATTTTACCGATCAGATACATACACACCATTTTGGCGTGTTTTGATTGAATCATCATAGAATATTTTGTTTAGCTTTTGAATAAGTCAAACAAGCTTCAAATTGCTAGTTTTTTTTTTTTTTTTATCGGCAAGAAAATATATTATTAACTTGAGTAAAACTTGCTAGAAGCATTCCACCCATCTCTAAAACTCCATTTTGGAGGTCAAGACCCCTCCAATCCATCTCCAACCCACCTCCATTTTGGAGCTTCCAAAAAATAGAGTTTCATCTCCATTTTCTCTCTCTGCTATTCATCTTATATTCCAAAATTTTTCTATTTTACCTTGTATCATTTCCTTTATGTTCAATTATAATACCACTAATGTCCTTTGTACTTTTTTCTTATATACTTATAAATATATATAACTTTTACGTGTTGGAATTCATTTTTTATTTAAAATTAATACCATTAAAAAAATATTGACGATACATTTAAAATGAGTATAATTTTCAATATATTTAATAAAAACTTTTTGAAATCAACCATTTCATAATAAATAAAATCCAATTATGCACCATTTTGGCTAGATTTGTTTTTTTTGCTAAAAGCCCCCTTATTTTTTTTAGATTCTATGAAGAAAATGAAAGAGGAAAAAAGTAGAAGAGAAAATGAAAAAAGAGTGAGTTAATTGTTTTGGTTGTTTTACAAGAGAAAATGTAAAAAAGAAACGAAGAGAATTTTTGAAGAGATTTTAGAGGGAGATGTTAGAGATGAAAATAGAGTTCTAGGTTAAGTTGATGTAAGTAGGAAAAAACTCCAAACTCACCTTTTTGAATTAAAACTAATATTTCGTGTCTTTAAAATGGAGAGTTGGTGACAATTGGGTTGGAGATGCTCTAAGTAACCAAGTGACGCAAATGCATGGTGGATCCTTTGAAAAGCAATACAATTGGTCGTGTGATTGGTTAATGAATTTCCCTGTAAAAGCAGTGTTTCTTTCCACAGCCAAATATTTTTTAAGTACACTGATCCTTTGGAAAGAGAATGAATCAATAGATAGGAAATGCTTCATGTACACACTTAACATTTGGGTTGTATCTTGTGCATTATATGTTTTACTTTAAAAAAAATTAATTTTAATCTCAACCATTGAATTTTTTACGCCATAACAAGGTTTGCCCGTCTAAATCGGTAACCCATACTTGATATACATGTGGTTCAAATAAAATTTATTAATTAGTTTGGTATTTACTACGTATTATGACCATTATTTATGATAATTGAATGTCTATTTTATGAGAATTAGTTAGTTATTAAAATATTTATATAACAATTTGGGGGGCCACAGTGAAATTATTGATAATTAGTTAATTACTATATGGTCCGCCTATTAATTAAAGGGGTCCATTTTATTAAAATATGTCAATATTATGACATTTATGGCCAAAAAAATATTTTATGAATCAAATGATTCAAGTTCTGAATTGTTATGGCCTTGTTTTGAATCGAGATGGGTCCACATATTATTATCGTGGGTTTTATGTACTAATGAAGTGGAGTTCACTTTGAACCATAATAAAAAATTTTATGATATGTTGTGGCTTAAAAAGTAGTTATGATCAATTACCCGTTAGTTGTGCATTATTAGGCTATTCTTATAAATTATGGTAGGATCTACATCTTAACTACAATAGTTGATCTAACAAACATATTTTGGTCATGTTGCGTTTAATTGAATTTTTGTGACACTAATACCTTTTATTAATAATTAGGATAAAATTTTATTAATCTGTGGCTATTGTACGAGAATGGGTCAACGATAACAATTTTTTTTATGATGGCTTTTTATAATTCAACGAGCAATTTTCCTTGCTTTTATAATTTTTGGGTTAGTTTTGAACTCTTTGGCTCATGTCCGGATAACATTTAAAAACTTATGGATTGGGACTTATGATTTTGAAATGAATAAATGAGTTTGTAGATATTTTTTTTGACCATTCCCTAGTTGACCAGTTTCTCGGTTCAAATTGATGATGTGGCCAATTCTCGGCCACACAGTGTATGTAATAATGTTCGTTTTTTTAGGCTGTTTAATGCTAGCTTTTCCCGAGAATAGATGCCTTCAAAATAATAATAATCCAAAATCCAAATACGAACATAACACTACCACTTGATTAATGAATACTGTGCAAATATATTTATACACTTTTCATTTAGAAAAAATTAGATTGATTGGGCATTAGTATAATGTTGTCTGACAGAAAAACATTATTTTCAACATAGACCCGTGAATTTCTTTTAAGAAAACAAAAAAGGATTTCTAATGTGGAGTATGTAGATATGACATCCGATCAAAATAATATTTTTTTTTTTGAATATCATATCAACAAAAACAAGAAGATTAAGGATTGGATAATCAAGATGCACTAGGTGGACTAGTATGCCCAATTTTTTTTTTTTATGGGGATGTAATCACAAAAGCAGTAATCAAAGAGCACAAAATGCCAAAAAATTAATTTCCTCCATCTTATATTGAAATTTCTTTTGGGAATCAAACTATTTAAAAAATACAATCATTGATTTTGTTTTACAAAATTTTTATTGTACTCCCATAATTATTGCATTTTGACTTTTTATTTGGTTTGTAATGTTAATTAAATGATACGTAAAAAGACAAGAAAGGACAAAGAAAAAAAATTATATTTATTTTCTGAGACGCATTACTGCGTTGCATGTTTTGAGTTTGGACATATAAGTTGGACATTACAAAATGGTCTCTACTTATATGGATGAATGAAATGAGTAAATTTTTAAGAAAGAAAAACATGTGTGGCTTTTCCACAATTATTGTTAAATACTAGAAGAATGTGTGACAATGGGACATTTTAATAAATATAAATTATCAAGGGGTGTTGTGTTAGGAATTGAGAGACTCATTTATTATGTAACACCATTCTATACAAAAATTAGTTATATAAATTTTTGAGAGAATACAACAAGATTTGGTAGCATAAGCAATGATCGATTTTGGTTATTGAACTTTATATGTTTAAAGCCAAATAATCTCACATGTTAAAAGATGCATCAATCACTCATTTTAACTCAAAATAGGATACACAAATTATTTTGAAACTATAACGTATGCATATTTTGAAAAAACATGGGCTAGGAATAGAATGAATCAAATGGAATCATTCACATTTTTTTAGAGACCACATTCGAGCTTAGAAATATTAAATTATCACTTAAACTATTTGGGTGTTAGCAAACTCTTGTTTTGAAGAAATCAGTGAACTACATAGTATTGCTACTATTATCAAAAGTTTGGTAGTTGAACTTCGATATACCAAAGTTAAGGAAAACCTCGACCGAAAGTTTAAGGTTTCTTTGGAAATATTGAAGCCACTACCGAAAATAAAAATTGGTCAACCGAATTTGAAGAAACGTTCAACCAACAGTTTAAAACGACTCCTATAATATTGAAAGCCTTAACCGAAAGTTAAAATCGGTCGACCGAAGTTAGGCAACCGGCTTCGAACTGAAGATTTTGGGTGCCTCATGAATTGTGACGCATCGACCGAAGTTATAGTTCGGTCAACTGAAGTTGGGGCAAACCCTTCGAGCGAAGTTTTAAACTCTCTTTGGAAATTAAGAAGCACGACTGAAGTGAAGTTTGGTCAATCGCGGCAACAAAAGTTTGGACTTTGATTTGAGGGTCCAGACAAGAGCCACGGCTGTGAGATTCAATCAAAACGGCTTTACTTCGGAAGCATTAATGCTGAAACGATTAGTTTCAAACTTAAAGGCTATAAATTAACTATGAGTTGTAGGAAACATATTGAAGTGTCATTAATTCTACCTTACACTTTTCAATACTTCAATCCTTATTTCATTTTTGTGAGTTTGATTTGTAAGATCAAAAATAAAATTACTCTAGAGAGAATTTTATTAGATTTATTCTTTCATCTAGAGGTTAAGAGCGTTAATTGCTAAATATTTATTCATTTTGAGAGGATCACATTGAGTGGATTGGTTGTTTTTCAAGATAGGGTATACTATTGATAAGACTAAGGGACTCTATTATAATGTAAAAGTTTTTCAAGCACCCGCATACTTGAAGATAGTGGAATTCCAAGGAGACCTTTGAGAATTGACGTAGACAAGATTGACTGAACCACTATAATCGTTTGCACTCTTTTCTATCTTACTTAATTGTTTATGTATCGTTGAGTGCATATTATAATTTATTACCTAAGCTACTTCTAATTGTCCGAAAATTCCTGTATTGAAACGTGTAATACTATCAGAATCGGAGAAGATAGAGTTTAGCATAAGCAACAGGATTTCATCTAAAACTTACTCATGAAAATATTCAAAAAATCTCTAAATGATCTTGCTAAATCCACTTAATGACAAATGAAAGGAATTAATTATAATGAGGAATCCTTACTCATATTTTTCAAATGATAATTTTGATATCAGTCGATTTTTGAATTTGATACGATGTTGTTGATGAACACCGTTCCATATAATGCATTTCTATATAATTGGGATGATGTTTGTTGAATTTAAAAAATTGCATCTAAGAAGAGTTTTGAAGAATAATTTCCATCTCTTGTAATTGAATTGGAGAATTTGAAAAATGATACAATTATTTTGAGAGATGAAATGATGTTTAAAAATTAAAAATAAAAAATTTTATTTTAAAATTGCATCAATGAAAAACTTTTTGGAAGAATGACACTTTATTTTGAAAGAGAAATAAAAGAGTTTTCTTCAAATGATAAAATTATGTTAGCATAAAACTTTAATCGTTTTTGATGATTGAACTTATGTATATTAAACTATATTTTCATATACTTTGAAAATAATTTTTCAAAGAGAGATTATCAAATATCATGAAATACTTGTCATTAAAACAACGTCTTCAATTCGGTCAAATTTTAATCCATAACCTTCCCAAGTCAAAACTATGTTACAAATAACGCATGGAACTTATAGAGGTTCAAACAAAGTTTACATTGAATTTGATATGATTAATTGATTGTAGTGTTGGAAGAAAAAATAGAAATGTCAAACTAACGGGTCAGTAAAAGATCACAAGTTGGACTCCGGAAAATTGACCATCCTAAGTTTGAAGCGAATATCCTAAATTTGAAGTTGACACCTAAATTTGGACAGAAAGTTTTTGGCATGATAACCTAAGAAAGTTAGGACGACCTAACTTTCAAAATAGGAGTCCTAAGTTCAAGTTAGGCGACCTAAAGTTGACACCTAAGTTTGATAGAAAATTTGGCTGACGACTAAGTTTAACGTCAGGAGTCTAAGTTGAAGACATAAGTTTGATCAGAAAGGTTTGGGGACGAGTTAAGAAAAAGGACGCCTAAGTTCAAAAATAGGACGATCTTAAGTTTCAAAAGAGGACGGGCCTTCCCCCTAAGTTTCAGAACTGAAAAGACCTAAGTTTGAACAGAAAGATTGGGGGACGCCTAAAAAGTTAGGACGTACTAAAAGTTCAAAATAGGACCGACCTAAGTTTCAAGAGCTGAAAGACCTAAGTTTGACAGAAGATTGAGGACGACATAAGAAAAGTTAAGATGTCCTAAAGTTCAAAATAGGCCGGACCTCAGTCAACTTAGAACGACCTAGTGACATCCTAAGTTCCAAGTTTAAATACTGCGCATCAATTGCAGATCCCAACGACTGAGTTCAAAAGTGATAGGGTAGTGAGAGCTAGGTTGAGAGCATTTCTGCTTGAAAAGATTTTAACAAAAACTCATTTTGGGCTTATAATGCAACACTTGGGGTTGGTAAGAAGATATTGAAGGAAGTTCCCATAAAATTCATCTTACTCTTGAAAAATACTCAACTCTTGATCATTCATTGTGAGATTTATTTGTTAAAAGAGTTAAAAAGAAAAAAATCACCTAGAAGGGAGCTATTATTGTATATATTTTTTCGTCTAGAATTGGTTATCATGATTGATACAGACATTTACTCCATCATTGAGAGAGATGGGCACATGGGTGATATATTGACTCAAAGAGAGCTTGCTCTGAAGACTAGAATTTTTTCTTTAGTGGTGCATTCCAAGAAAGAGGATTTCTTGAAGACTAGAGGTATTCTAGTGTGTAAAGGTTTGATAAGCAAACAGCAAGCTTATTGTTGATAGTGAAAACCCAAGGAGAACTTGGAGAGAGTGGACGTAGGCAAAAATTCGCCGAACCACGATAAATCGTTTGCCTCTCTTCTCTTTTATTTTATTATTGCTTACAATATTTGAGTGAAGTGCATATTAGATTTATTGTTTGTCAAGAAAATTTAATGGCTATTAAGGAGTCAGCAAACCTATTTCACCCCCCCTCATAGTGTGCTTTGAACAAAAATGAGATCGTAAAAGATAAAATTAAAAAATCTTACTAAAATCTCATTTCTTTGTACATGCCTAGATGTGAAATAATGGACATATTTCACACACATGTCCTATAGAGAAAATCTAAAAATTATGTGAAACAAGTGTGGATGTCTAAGAAAAATCTACATGTTAATGATATTAGGCTAACACACAAGGAACCATATAAAAAGGTACCCAAAAAATTATATAATATTTGGTAGGGTGGTTGAAAATACAAAAAGGAAGAACACCAAGAGCTTGAAAGGGGAAATCCCACAAGTGTTCTTCATAAGAGGAAGGGAGAAGTGTCTACAAAAAAGATAAGGTACGGAGGCATTATTGCAATCATTATCTTAAAGATGAGGAGAGAAGGAAAATCAAGTGGTATATCCATCACTCTCACTTTAACAAGAAAAATTTGAGAAGAAATATTCTTCACATACAAGAGTACAGTGGAAAAATCACTAGGTTCAAGCCCTAAAAGGTAGGTGAAGTATACCCTCTAACACACCCTTGTACTTATCTTGAATAAAATTAAGTGGTGTATTAAAAATTTGATGCATAATGTGTTAGTTTCAATATGGTTTTTAAGTCATTACATTATGCATCTATTATGTCATGATTAGCTTAAATTATCTTCTTTTATCATTCATGAATATGTGGATCTATCATCATGCCTTTATAATTTATTTGGATTTATAATAGATTTTATGTGGATGTAGAGGAGTATACATTATCATGTGTTATCATTGCCTTTTGAATCAATCAATATGAGCAATTCATGGATTTACTTTTCTAGACTATATCTTGTGCCATAAAATTGCTTCAAGGAGATTCAGGTATCTATCATGCGTTTTTGTGATATTCATTTTATGATATCCATTACTTAGTACATGTAATAAATGTTTTTAAAATACATGATTTTGTGACAGTTATGTTGTACTTATTGTTAGTAATTTCATGATGATGCATTGATTATTTAATTTATACTGCTTATTCATCATAAAAGTTTCTAAAAGAAGGATGATTAGATTGCACTCATGGTATTTATCTTCTGGAATCCCATCCTTCTAGTCATCACGTGAGCTAACTAGATGTATGATCAATGCCTTCTTGACAATCCTAGAGTCTAGTATGTTTTGATGATTAGCATACTCTTTAGAAATACAACGTGTTTTATTGAGATATATCGTGTTTTATATTTCTATGATAAGTGAGTCACTTCACAATAGATAAAATAAAGAAATGAATATGTGTGCATCTAATAACTCCTCCATACAATATTAAAGTTTTAATGAAAATATTTTTATGGCATGAGGAACACGCTTGATGAACAATGTTAAATTTATCTGAGATTAATTAGACATTGTATCATTATGACAATATTTCATGGAATGGTTGATGTACATCATGATGATTGAGCGGCATTCAGACCTATTCTACTTGATTTCAATTGGTATCTATTTACTTTGTTGAATGGTATATGTCAAGAGGGAGTTATGCTCTATTTTGATAAATTATCCCTTGGTTGGATAAATTCAAAATCCCTCTATAGTGAAAGGAATTTAAAAAACTTGAGATTTATGCTAAATCTTTAAATTTAATTCACCCACCTTAAAATTATTTGTAAAACATGCTATGTGTTGTAATTATAATTTATCTAGATGATTGATTATTTTTTGCTATCTATCGCCAGTGTCTATCTCTATTGTAATTTTTTTAAAAAATAAATAATCACTAGTCGATGGATATTGTCTTCAAAAGAGGAGGATATACTATTTTTAGTTAAACCTTTATAAAAAAAATTTTATTTTTTTATAAAGAAATATAGACTTGTGTTTCGATAAAAATTCTTTTAACACATCGTCTATTAACATGTTATATGTTTTAACGATATCTATACTAGCTGTTGATTTCTTACCTATTGACCTTATTAATTAGTATATTGTTATATATCATTAGTGTACGATATTGAAAAAGAGGAGACGTTATGTTTGGGTTAAAAAAATAATTGCTTAAAAAATATTCATTATGTTTTCATGTGTGATTGGCTGGGATTACATGCATATCATCGCACATTTGAAATAAGAAGCCAAGTTTAGGGGAGCACTAATTGGTATTAGTGAGTTGGTACCATATTTGGTGACACATAAACGCCGGTTTATGATTGGTAACAATTGGTATCATACTTGTTCAGAATAAAATGGTATCAGAACGATGAGTATCATATTGTGCTATCAACCCTTGAAAATATAAGAAGCTATTCGGATTGCATTCATAGAATAACTTGTCTCTTACACATTATTTGTGCTTACATAAGTTATTTACAATTTGATATGTTTTAGGGTGAGAAAATTTAAAATTTGAATTTTCTCTTGAACCCCATTTGTATAATGTATAGTGGAGAAGGAACTCACACGTAGGAAAAAATTTGCATTAAAAATATGCATGTTATTTTTATTAAGATTGTCTATATGGATATATTATTAATTGGTAATATGAGAGAGTATTGCTTTTACGTAAATCTTTGCAACAAAAGGAGTAGTAGTATCAATCTTTTGATTATTGGTGTTTAATATTGATTTGATGATTATTTGATGTTTATCAATGTTGCATCAGGTGTATGCTTAATATTAATATCTTAACATGATGTTATTTCATATAAATGTATATATTGCATTATACTCTAATAGTATTATCTATATTATTTAATGTACTAGTAATTACCCGGGCCATGGGCACTAAAAAAAAAAAGATCTTAAAATATGACGTTGAGTTTTAGAACTTAAAAAACAGATAAAATATAAATCCAACTTAAATTTGAATCAAAAATCATTAAATTGCACTATGGGTACCAAACACACTCAAAGTGCAACCATTGCATAAAACCAAACTAACATGGTATTAAATAAACTAAGAAAAAAAATTAAATGCTGTGCTGCTAAACTAAAAATAAGATCAGCAATTTTTCGCTTTGCTAAAAACATAATAAACAGTTATAGAATAATAAATAATAACACCAGTATTTTTCCATCAAACTCTCTAGAAACAATCTTCTATATCAAATAAATAAATAGTTTTTTCCTTTCTCTGCCTAATGACCAATTGTCTCAATGAAACAAAATCCCCCACCCCTAAAAAAAAGAGAGAGAACGCCAATTTCAAATGTGGCCATTTAATGTTTTCGTTAATGAAAACTGACATCCAATTGGTATCTTGGCTGTAATCAACTCCACATTTAAATATGGCCAACACAAGAGCACAAATCATCACCAAGGTAACGCCTTCCAATAAAATTGGGATACCGTGACAACCAAGCCAATAAGAATCAAAACTAATTTACATCATAAAGAAAGGAAACTAATGTCCAAAAATTACGGATGTTATATATGTTGTGATTAATATCCAAATCCCAAAAAGTTATAGGCTTAATGGTGCAAAACACACTTTAGGCCAATTCGATTATAGTTAAAATAATTAAAAACATTGAAAGAGCCATTATAACATAACTTTTTTATTTCCCATAAATGCAAGCCCAGCAAAAGCTTCTTGCAATAACACTATGTAGAGATAATGGAACAAAAACCCATTAAAAAAAATAGCTGAACCTAATGAGTTTGACAACAACAATCAAGGTTTATGAAATCAAGTTTGTTAATAAACTGAACCTAATGGAGTCTCAAGTTATATAGTCGGTTTGTTTTTTTCTAACGATTTCACGTTAAATTTTTGTTTTTTTTTTTTTGTGACATGCTCACAGGAAAACGAAACCGCAGTCATTACTAAATATGAGGAGAGTAAGGCACATATGCTCTTTGATCACCCATCGCCTTTTGTATAACAGAAATCCTATAAAAAAAAAGTAGAAAAAACCAAGGTTTCTCTCGGGATTACCAAATCTTGGCAATCCTGGTTGATGATTCTAAGCACAAACCAAAGGTTGTTACGATCACGACTGTAAATTTCAAACTAAATATCATTGGAAATTCAGCTAGTCTTTCGTTCTTTCTTGATGGTGTTGTTTTCAGTTGCATCAATGCTGAGTCCATTCCTGTTTTATGCAAACAGATAAGCAATGAGGGGATCAGGTCAGAATAAAGGTTAAGAAAGAGTTTGAATGGTTTTAACTTTTAAGTTATGTCTGCCATTCATAATTTGTTATAAGAAAGGTATTGCAGCTGCCTTCCCAATGCCCAAATGGTCTATTCATGTCAACAAAGAGAAAAGTTCCCCATATTGCCCGACGGAGAAAATCAATCAATATCAGTGTAAGCCATAACGGTCTTGTTTGGTGACCGAGAAAATATTTCATTGGACTCTGCCCCCCCCCCCCCCCCCCAACCCCAATTTTTCAGCCACCAAACAGGAGGATTCAAGCAAAAGCGCCATAAAAACTCAATTCAGGCAACATAGCACAGAAAAATAACACTGACCTCGCGAGATCTTCGCGAATCGGATGTTGGTGATGAGAGTGGAAGAAGAACACGACGAAGAAGAAGAGACGCGGTGCCGAGGCCGGAGGTGGAGAGGGAAGCAGCGTTGCTGTCTAACCCAATAGAGAGTTTGATTTCCTGAATTTCAGTATTAAACACGCATTAAATCAATCAATCTCAGCGTGTAGCATAATGTCTGTTTGGTGGCCGAGAAAAATATCCCACGACTCTGGTCTTTTTTCTTCCCCAATTTTCTAGCCAACCAAAAAATTACTGATTTAAAGCAGAAAGTCACTGCGAAAGTAAAAGCACCAAGTCCCCAAAAAAGGAAAGAGAATCAGCTGGGTTAATCAGCCACATAATAGTAGAGAATTGCTTTGACAACAATATATTCCAAGTGTTTGAGTCATATTTCTTCCAAGATCTGACATAGTTCATAATACAACCATTTATTTGTTTATCATTTTTTTAGGTTGATTCTCGTACATCATTAAGCAGTGACATTTTTTTGGATTGTTTATGAAGAAGATCCACTCTTTCTCAACAAACAAAACAGCAAAAAAAGAAAAAGAAAGGAAAGAAAGAAAGAATCAGAAAAACACAACCCATGGTGGGTTTGAACTTTGAACTCCTCATCTGTTTGCAACTTCTTGAGATCCATTGAAACTTCTCTTTGCTCCGACCCTTCAACAGGCCTCTGTTTGCTCTCGAAAGACGGCGATTGCTTCGGCTGTTGGCTTCTGCGAGGACACTTTGGTTTTTTAGGTTTGAGAGGCCTTTGTGTTCTCCTTCCTGTAGAGTCCTCCAAGTGCGGCCGATGGGGGTGGGAAAGGGTTGGCCTCGTTTTGTGATGGGTTAGAGAGAGAGAGAGATTTGTTGATGGGGAAGTGGGGTGTGGGGGTTTGTAGTGGGGTGACCGTGTGTGTGACAAGAGAGGAGAGAGGTGGAGGGAAAGGATAGGTTGCGTGTGAGTGGGAGGAGAGTGGCGTGGGAGAGAGAGTTTCAATCTGACCGTTTACTTAAAACCAAAACTAATCTCAGTCGTTCGATGAAAGAAGTGATATTTTTGGGCGAAAAAAAATAATTTGAAGTGGTGAAAATCTTTAGCCGTTAGATCAACTCAAATGAATTTGAGCGTAGATAGCGAGAGATTAGATTTTGGATTCAAACTAAGTCCTGATTTATAATAGAGATATTACAGATCCATGACATGATTACATATATTTTAAATAGTATTTTTATTTTATCTTGCATCTTCAAATTACCATCCTTCTAATTAAGCGATTTATATTGCCTATATGGATTTTACTTAGAGTATTTGGTATGTGCTTATCATGGAGTTGCATGTCTAACATGGTGATTATCAATTTCAACTCAATGAATATATTATTAGAAGTGATCTACATGCCTTAGCTTGTCTATTTTATAATAGACCTACTTATAGCTGAATCAGTTCTCTTACATGCTAAATAGAGTATTTCTCAGAGAACTTACTGCACACATCATCTCTGAATATATCGTACTCATATAAGTATTTATCTATATACATGATTGATATGATATGTATCATGATCATCAATTGCATGTTTACTTGATATTAAATAAATATCAATCATTAACACATTAGTTTGGAACTAGGTTTATTATACTGATATTGTGTATATTATTTGATATGGGTTTTACATTGTACAAGTTCTCATATGCTACGTATTGTATTTTTTTGGAGAACTTAAAACACATTCATGGAAAACTATTTTTAACTTATATGATTCATTATCATGACAATATGTTTTATCATATTCAAACAATATGTTAATCTTGCATAATATTATTAGTGACTTGAACTCATTGTTCTCAAGTTAGCCATAGTTATTACACTTGTCACATTTTGATTGTTTAAACTTACAACACATTGCTGAGGATGTCTATATACTACATCGCTTACATATTTGTTTGAGATTCCCTCTAGTATTACACAAGTTCTTTCTCTGCTAAATGATTATATTATTAGAGAATTTGGTGCACTTCTGAACAGTTTCGCACATATATGTGTCTAATTCTTTAAGAATAGGATCATGTCTTCAAGTCCATTTATACACATTTTTTGCATAAAAATTACATTGCGACTGAAATTGTGTTTCGAAAAAGTTAAATTAAGTATTTTAGATGCTTTCATATTGCCATGAATAGGAATTAAAACCTTCATACACTCACAATTTGCATGTTGGGACTCTCATATGATAGATGATTACATTATACAAGTAGTGAGTTATTTGATTACTTTCTAGTCTCAAATGTTTAAGAAATTTGGAGTTTCAAAAGACTTTGAATACTAACCCCCAAGAACTCAAGCTGATGTGGGTTACCAAAGATCAAAATTGAATTATTGACTGATAGGTCTCCCACAATTAACATTAAATAATGAGGTTTGTACTTATCAATGGGATACTTAAGATATATGATTGGTTTGATATGAGGAACTCAAAGATTATGAAGGGGCAACTCCTGTCCATATCAACCAAGCTAAAGATGGGATAGATACTCCTCTTGAATAAAGACTTATCGAAGCGATTGAATCTTTACCTTAATTCAAAGAAAATTAGATATTAGTTTGGTATCATGTGTGCTAGATAGCTTGCTAATCCTATGATCAGCATAGTGGGCGATTAGAATATTGGCATGCCCAAATTATTTTACTTAATTGATTTTGATAATATATATATTATTCAATTACTTTGTGTAAATATCATATTATGCCCATCTAATTTTATATTATTTAGAGACTCTAATGTATTTCATAAATACTAGTCAAACTTTTATTAGAGTTGAACCTTGCTAATTTTAAAGTGAAAAAAAATGATATTTGAAGTTTTGTTCATGCTAATAAGTATAATAAGTATCACACCTTTTTTATAAATCACACTATTTGTGTATAGATTTCTATTCTAATCGTTTAATGGTTTAAAAAGAAGTAATGAGAGCCATGTCCAATAAAGGAGAATAAGAAAAGAAATGGAAGGATGAATCCCAATATGAGGATATCAATTAATATAAATCTCTTTAATTCATTCCTGCTCTAATTACGTTATTATATTCTAAATGATTGCTTGATATGTTCATTACCCTTGATGAATTATATGAATTTTTTCTCTAATCTATACTTTTATTTTGGCTACTATCTTTTACTATTATTTTTTATCACGATTATAACCTTATTTTTAAACACAAAGAGGAGAAAAATATTATGAATTTAAAAATATGGATTGAGTATTGAAACACATTTAATGAGAATTATTTTAGGGGATTGCTATGATTTAAAAGCTAAAAACTATAAAAATTGTATGATATAGTTTATGAGTATCTGATATCAAATCAAACTATGCCATACTCACATGCATGTACATTTGAACTCAAAAACTTATGATAAATGGAGAGCAAATGTATTGAAATATCTAATTGGACATTGATCATAATTGAATGAATATTGAACTATTTCTTGATAAGAATATAAAGGATTGTGATGAGAACAAATACTAAGGGGAAGAGAAATAAACTACTTTGATTTAGCATCTTACTTATGTATGACTTTATTAAATCTTATTGGTATCTTTATTTCTAACAATATAAATTGTATGAAGAAAGGGGGAGTCAGAATTGCATATTTCTAAGACCTATGGTTTCATGGACTTGTTGATTAATCAGGTGTTTTTAGGCTTATATATATATATATTGATTCCATGGCCTATAATTTAAAAAGTTGCATGTTATAGGAGGAAATAGATATGGATGGATTGTGAATGGAAAATGAATGTACAACTGATCTATTATATTCGTGAAATAAAGAAGTGCTTCGAAGTACACAGAAGAGTGATCAATTTCATTTCTATTGCATTTAAAAACTCTTTTTGATCTACAAATATAATTTTTTTTATATTTTATGGCTCTGGTATTCCTTATTGCACGTGAACTTTTTACCACTATTAATTATTCTATCATATGAAATGTAAGTTTGCTTATCGTTGCTCATATTCTATATTATTTGGGTTGGGCCAACAATATGATGGATTGTCCACCCTTTTCGATGGATTGACAAAAAGGGAAGAAAAATTGATATGAATAATTAATGAACTATTGTTGAATGGATAAAAATAATATGTACTATCAATATGATGTGTATATAAACGTGAAAGATTATAACTGAGAAGTGCCTCAGAAAATTAAAGGGGGGCAATACATGGTATGTGCTCTAAATTGAATATTGCACTTGTGATCATTATTGTTTAAGTTCATTATTCATAAAACTTTATAAGTTTGTTTCATCATTACAGAGGGAAAGATTATTGAGTCAATACCTCGTTTTGATGATAACAATAGTGATATTAGGTGTAAATGTGTTAACTACGTGCAGTTCATGAGTATTATGTTTTAGAGCTTACTTTGATTATGAAAACTGCAAACCCTTTCTTCCCCAAAAGTGTCGACACTTGGTCACCAGGTGTCGAACACTTGAAGACTTGAAGCCGAATTGATTCAATCAAATAAAAGTCTTAACACATGGAGAACATCGTGAATCACACTAGATTACGGTCATGAAGTTCATACACATCCACGGGAATACATCTTTGAAGAACTTGAAGTTATTGGTTTCTCAAAAAGCCAGGAATCAAAGAAACACATTCTGGCGAGAAGTGTCGACACATGGTTTCAAGGTGTTGACACATTCGTAGTTAAAGTGTCGATACCTGAACACAGTTAGCCAAAAAAAAATTTTCTGAAATAAAAGTGTTGACACATGATTTTTATAGTTATTGACCTAGTCAAGAAACAAGCAAATTGAAATAATTTGGAGAGTCGACACATTGTGGAATTGTCGACACATGAAGACAGTGCCCAAACTTGAGAAGTGTCGACACATAGTTATGAAGTGTCGATACATGAAAACAGAAGCTAAAATTGAGAAATGGATGATCAGTGGCGACCCAATGATATTTGTGTCACACATAGCATTAGGCAAAACTTTTAAAACTATGAAAAGTGGTGAACACCTAAAGATGAAACTAAATAAAATTTATTGAGAAACTGCATTCGAATCTAGATGCAAATATATTGGTTATAGAGATCTAAAATATGGAAACATTTTGAGTTTATCTTCAAGATCTTGAATTCATATTTCCAATGAGACTAAATTCATGACCAAACTCGAAGTATTGAGAGTTATGATCAAAGAACGATGCATATTTTTTGGGAAAATTTGTAGCCAACTTCAGAGCAAATTTATCTCCAATCTTCAGAAGTCCAAATGAAAAAATTTTTGACCTATTCCAACGCACACAAACGGTGTTTTTTTAATTTCCAAGTAACGAAGAAGTAATGCTAATTTACTAAAGCTGACATCAAAACTGAATCTATTGAAAAGTGTTGAACACTCTGAATAAGTGTTCGCCACCAACCTTTGGGCTATACACGGCTCTATTTTTTGAAATGGTTGAGAGATACAAATCTGGCATTAATTGATCCCCAACTACCTTCAAACTACTATATCTACTACTTCAGGCCATTAATACATATCTCCAACCACATTTATGGGTTGAACAACAATACTTATAATATGGATTGTCATCAAGAGTTTCAATTTGCTATTCTCTCAAAATTCCTCTTATTCAACCAATTTAGCTATCCCTCTCCTATGCTACTCTTCATAGCGAGTTCTATCAACTTGTATCCTCTCTTCGTACACTTATATCCTGAGTGAGAGTTTTTGAGTGTTTTTTTCTCGTAAAACCAAACACTTGGAGATTTGAGTGTTCCTCTTGTAAAAGCCAAACACTGGAAGTTTAAGTGGAACTTTGAACAAACCATTTGTAAGTTGAGTGAATTTTTGGACAAAATCACTTATGTAAAAAGTGAGCTGATCACTAGAAATTAGCCTCCACTTTATAATTGTTGTTGCAAATAGTTGAAAGAAGATCTTGCGAAAGTCCCTTGGGAGACAGTTGTAACGCCCCGACCGGACGCTCGCAGGCTCCACGCGTCGCCGGGTGGCTTCACAAAAACCATTTTCATGCCAATGCCCTTTAAAAGGTTCTTTTTCTCGTTTCCTTAAAAAACTTTCTTTTCGTGTGCGAAGCGAAACTTGTATATTGTTTTCGGGAGGGCCATGAAAATTCAATATTAAATTCATCCATTCAAAACACGTGTCCCCTAACGATAGAGAGACTATACCTGTTCTAAAACATTCATAACATAAGTACATACATTACATATTCAAAAGGCCTCAAGTACTCTAGACCGGGCTATACTACATAATTCGTTATTCTCGATACATATCATTGACCTAATCTATTTTTAAATATTACATCATTCAAAACAGATTTCGAAGCGTGTTCTCTTCTCCTCCTCTCGATCTACTCCACTTTTCTTGTCTTTGTTTCCTGAAACATATTAGAACAATATTCCCTAAGCAAGGTTGTTTAGCCGTGTAACCATAATCTCTAATATAGGTTTTGCCTACATATCAAAACATACAAAATACCATGGTAAATGCGTATAACATAACATAACATAGCATAGCATAATAGAAAATATTGGTTTCTTTCGAAATAAATTGAATCAAAATTCGTGCTTGAAAAACCACGTCCCCGCCTTTATCGGGTAAAATCATATCGTTACAAATGACTATCTGGATAGTCAACAAATTAAAAAAAAAATTGAATATACTTTGCATTAATGACCCTCCCGTCCTTATCGGTTTTGATAACTTGATTTCCACACCCCCTGAGTCAGGGTATATCGGGCCGAGTTACCTTCTCAAAAGGTAAAACATGATGGTAATATAGGCGTATATATACAAATCTTTTCGAAATATTCTCATCTAAGCTATGGATTTGAATTGCATAATGTAAAAATAATTTTAAAAATAACATTATCATAGTATAAAGAGTAATTTATACCTAGCCTTAGAGAGTAGGGTCTTACTTTTTGCGTTTGTGTTGGCGCTACTCTCGTGTTGTCCGTGATCTCTAGGCTATTTGGATGAATTTCTATACATTTCATTTATTGACAGATGATTAGTATTAGACCCCTTTGCTTACGTGTTTATAATGTAATTAAGTTTATTTACTAAGTACTAGTCTAACCATGAATGTTTTGGTTGTTCATAGATTAGTGTTCTTCTTTAGTTTTCTGTAAACTTTTCAACCACAACCGTTTTGACCATTTTTCTCATCGGTTTGAGAAAAGTCAACCTGGTTGGAATTGATCAGTTAGTGTTAAAAAAAATAGTCAACCGGTTAAGAAAAATAAGTTCAACCTTTTTGGGCTGATCAGTAACTTAAAAAAATGTTCACCGATTGAGAAAAACAAAGTTCCACCGGTTTGAACGTGAAAAACGGAAACTCAATTTTCTATCCAAACTTCGAATCCTATTTTGGGCTATCTAACGTTGAAATTTGAAATATACTTTATGCAAACATTGTAAGTCTTGAAATATCTATCGAAGCACTTGAATCGACTCAAAATGTTTTTGTATAAAGAAATTAGGCAAAAATACGAACAGTAGTTTTTTGCAACAAAACATAGCATAATATGGTTGGATTCTTGATCTAAAAATGGCACCCCGTGCCATATTTTCATGATATTTATGAACTTTACTATGATCAAGTATAACTCTCCATCGTATAGCCTTTAAATACTTCTTAATCAAAAAGATACGTATGAACAAAGAAAATACCTGAGATTAACTTGTGAAGTTCGTGGTGAATTTCCTAACTTTTTCCTTCTCTTTATCCTTTTATTTTCTGATTTTCTTTCTTATTCTTCCTCCCTCCTCCCTCTCTTGCTCAAAGTAAATTCTCTTCTCTTTCTATCTTTCTCCTTTTCTCTTCCATTTTCTTTTCTTTTTCTTCGTCTTATTTCCCTCCCTCTCTTGCGTGTTCAGTCCGTAACAAGAAATGCTGGGACAGTGATGGGGTGAGGGATTGGATGGGGATTGTTGGGGGATTGGATGGAGTGGTTGGATAATTTGTGGGATTTGACTATTTGGGGGCTTGGTTCATAAGGACACACGGATAAGTTACACCACTATTTTGGTCCCTTTGACCGCACATAATTTTATTCATACATCCTTTGACATGTGTTTTTTTTCTGTTACGCTTTAACAGAAATTGTTCTATTTTCGTAAAATTTCTGAGAATTATAAATAATATATGGAACATAACATGTATTATTTTCACTAAATGACATATATTTTACTACTTTGTATCTGTCATGTCTATACTATATAATAATATATATATATATAATATATATATATATATATATATATATATATATATTATATATATTATAAATCAGGACTTTAGTTTGAATCCAAACTCTATCTCTCGCGATCTACGGCTGAATTCATTTGAGTTGATCTCAACGGCTCGATTTTACTTGAAATTATTTTTGTTCCCTCTCAAAACTATCACTTTCACTCTTTCTCTCTCCTCTATCACTCTCACTTTATCTCTATCTCTCATTATAACTTTCCTCTTTTGAGTGGACCTACACAACTTTATTTTTTTCTCATTTTTAATTTTTTATTTAATAAATTTTTTTATTATTTGTTAAAATTTTTAATATATTATAATTATTTTGACGATAAGGAGCCTAAAAATATAAAAAAATATTTTATTTAAAGATAAAATAAATAATTTTTTTTTGTAATGAATTTTCTCTTAATTTGATAATATTTATAATTTTTATATTTCCTTTTTTATTAAGGAAAGGAGAAAAGTATATCAATATTGATTAATTGGTAAAAAACTTTACTACAACGATAAAATTTAAAAATAAGCAAAAAAAAAAATTACTTCAAATAGAAGGAAAGTCAGTCAATTTTATTTAATTACTTTTTTTATATTATTAAATTAATTTGCCCATGAATATTGTAAAAATATTTGGGTAAAAAATAACATATTTAAATAAATTTTCATAATAGGGAAAAAAAATCTATAATATAAAACACACATATTTTAAATTTCTAAACAATACAAATCATAATTCGTTTGAATCCAAAATCTATTTCTCACTATCTAACGGCGAAATCAATTGAATTGGGATCTAACGGCTAGATTTCACCTCAAATTATTTTTTCCGCCCAAAAATATTACTTTCAACTCTCTCTCCTCCCATTATTTCACTTTCTCTCTCCCTCATAACCTCTCACTCTCGTTTCCTCCCATCACTTTCACATTCAATCATTTTATTAATACTTTTTTTAATATCCTTTATTTTTATTTTTTTTACTTTTACTTTTGAATTTTTATATAATTTTTTTATATAAATTTTATAACTCTTTATTTCTTTTCTATTAATAACCCCTGTTCTTTTATTTTTTTATTTTTACTTTCACTTTTTATTTTTAATAAAAAAAATTATAAAAAATTAATTTCTTTCTTTTGGAGGGATATGATGAGAAATTATGTTCTGAATCTTATGCAATGTTTGAAATTACTACTGTATTGATACGTTAAAAAAATTATTATTTTTTTTATATATTTTTATGATAAATAAAATCTAAAAATACATTATTAATTTTTCAAGAATAGGTCTCAATAACAATAACATATAACTATCATCATCAAATTTTTAAAAAAATATAAAAATTTTGATCCATAATTTTTTTTTTCTTTTATAAAAAACCCTTAAGGTGAGAGTAAAAAAGTTATAAATAAAGTGGTTATAAACTTTTAGAATGAAAGTAAAAAGAAAAAAAACAAAAATTAAGGATATTAAAAGAAAAAAAATAAAGGAGTTTATAAAATTTTATCATATTTTTTTTTAGATATAAAAATTCAGTAGTAAAAGTAAAATAAAATAATAAAGGGTATTGAAAAAAAGAATAAAAATAATTGAAATATAAAATTTGTCGTTTGAGAATAGAAGGTAACAAATTGACATCGACGAGGGGGTTGGGGGATGTCATGGGTCGAAAAACAGTTCTCTTATTTAGTTTTATAGAGTAGATTAGTTAGTTTACATTAGTTAATTTTCTAAGAAATTACTGAGAGCTACTTTATTTATGATATTTTTTTTTATTTATTTTTTTATTATTCTTCTAGAAGAATCATCAAAATTAATAAAAAAAATTTATTTTTTTTTGTGTAGTGCCCCGTGGCACGGGTACTTACTAGTATCTATATATATATATATATATATATATATATATATATAATAATATATATATTAATTTTAAAGAAAAATTTTAAATATCTTAAAGTTTGAAATTTTACACATAGATCACACGTGTATCGAATCTGGGTAATCTTTGTTTTTCTTATTATGCCTTTGGGCTTTTTATTTGATTATTGTTTTATATTGCATTGCATATAATTGATCTTTGCTGGATTGAACGAGATTAGTTTTAATTAATCATAATTTCTATTAATTTAGAAAAACCCAATTCAAACCCCTCTTGATTTGTCTTTTAGGCCACAGAGTGATGCCATTGAAGAGAAAAAAAAATCTTATGACAAAAATGAGTCTTGATTGCTCGGATCCTCTGCCACATGAGATCACTTTGAAAAGACATGAAAAAAATACTGAAAGCAAGAAAAAAAAGTAAATTGCTTTCTAGATTTCATCATCACAAGCCAATGAAGAATCAAAGATGATGATAATAGCGATGCAGATAGGCTCTCTTGAAAAGAAGATTAACAAAATGTTCAAGAGAGTCAATTTTCCAGAAGACAAGAAGAAGGGAATTTCGGACAAAGAAGAAAAATCAAAAAAATATCGTATCATTTGTTTGGAGTGCCAGGGAGCCGGGACATATCAAAATTGATTGCGCTAAGCTCCACAAAGGACTCAGAAGAGACAAGAGGAATGTCAAACAAAAATTTAAAAAATTCATAAAATTTTGAGTTTGGGAAAAAAAGTGACCTTGATACGTTCGATATAAATCCAGAGATCAAGAAAGTGGCAAAATCTTTTTCTCGTTGCTAAGGAAGAATAAGTCGATAGGTATTCTTACGAATCCAACTCATTTGAATTAATTACAAAATGCATATTATTCCTTGTATTCTAATCATTAAAAAATAACATCAAAAATGGCTTGTATAAACAGTTGCAATCTTTAATCTTGAAATGATGAATTCAAGAAGTCATTCTACTAGATTATAAAATGAATGATGACCTGAAATGCCAAATTTTAGATTTAACTCTATGCCTGAAAAAATTCACTCACGGCAAAGAATCTAATCTACTTCTCGATCTTAAAATGTGTGTATGACCGTGTCGGGATTGGATACAAACCACTAAGAAACAAAAATTTTACAAAAATATTTTTGTAAAGCATCTCCACCTCACGCACCAAATTCCTGTGCACATATTGCCAATAATGTTGCCATATTTCAATTCTGTCTTGTAATGTAAAGAATATGCTGAAAAGGGAATAAAAATAATTATGGGTTCGCCTAAAAATTGGAACTAACATCCAAGGATCCAATAAGATTTGAGTACCAAAGACAATGGCTAAAACTCTCCGTGTTATGTAATCAGAGAGGTTAGGATGTTCTTTGGATATGGATGCTCAAGACATATGACCGGAAATAATTCATTTTTGACCATCTCTATCTTCAAAGGATGGTGCGTATGTAAACCACATTTGGAATAATAGCACGGGCAAAAATTCCATCGGTATAGGTAATGTTTTTAAAGGAACCTTTCCTCTTATCTTGAAAATGTCTTGCTTGTTAATGGTTGAAGCATAATTTACTTAACTAAGTCAATTATGTAAATAACGAAATACGAGTTATCTTTATAAATATTCATGCACCATATAAAACATAAATGACCACAAATATTATTTATTGGCCAAAAATTCAAATGTGTATATCTTTAAACTTGACGATGTTGCCTCCTTGATGAACTTAATTTTGCATAAGCCATGAATGATAATGTTGACTATGGCATAAAGATTTGGACATGCTGCTCAATGGACCTTATTTTCAAAACTTTTCAAAAAGAAATTAGTTATATTTATTGGTTTAACCTACCGAAAATGTCTTGTTCGAAAAGATAACTTTTTTGGAGCATGACAACAAAGAAAAAAAATCTTTAAACTAAAAATATTGTTTTCACTTTAGGCCTTACATTTATACAATATGATTAATTGGTACTTTTAGGATGATGATTCCTTGGTGATAAATTATCGTTACTGTAGTAGTTGATGATTTCTCAAAGATTTAATGGGTCTATTCCCATCTCATAAGGATGACATTCCCTTCGTTTTTCAAAATTATGTTGTCATCATTCAAAAATGGTAGGATTTTGCCTATTTTCAAATAAATATTAGACCAATTATGGTAGAGAACTTAAAAATTGTCCGTTTGCTAATTTTGTGATGACCATGGTATCGGACATCACTTCTCGCCTCCTAGAATCCCTCAAGAAAATGGGAGTTGTTTGGGAGAGGAAGAATATGACTCTAGAAGATGATGGCTAGGACCATACTTTGCAAAAACTCTCTACTCTCTACAACATATTTTTAGACCGAAGCTGTAACAACACCACATTTTTTATCATAAATCTTGTCATGATTAGGCCAATTTGAAAGAAACGCTTATGAACTATGAAAAGAGAAAGATTAATTGATATTATCCATGCAATTTGTCTGCAAATATTTTGTTTCTAAATATTACCGTCAACGATAACTTAGGCAAGTTCGATTCCAAAAGCGAATGGAGCTATTTTCTTAGTTATTCAACTACAACAAATCATTTTGAGTTTTTAACAAACATACTTTAGTAGTTGAAGATCGATTTTGTGGCTTTTAATGAATCTATGATCTCTCTTTCAAGATGTTTCAAGGATTAGGATTTGATGAAAGTAATGGACAACTTGAAATTAACTAAAGAGTGAAGAGTCTCGAGAAGGAATGTTTTGAGAAAGAGCTTCACTAGAATAGTTTTATCTCAACTTGGATCACTCAGAGGCAAGGTGTGACAACTCCACTTCCAAAAGAATGACAGGTCGTTCACAACCATCCAACAGATCTCATGATATTTTGCTATCCTTCAAAGTTGGTAACACCACTAGATCCTTTAATAGAATATATGTGTCTCTTTTTTTTTTTTACATGTTTATCACAAATAAGCCAAGAATTTTTATAAATCAAATTTGATGAACATTGACTATTAGCATGTACGAATAACTTAATCATCTAAACAAATAAAGTTTCAGACCTAGTGCTATACTACCTAATCACTCTATAATAGGTGTCTAATGGGTATTTAAAACAAACTAGACAAAGTGGAATCATTGTTAATAATAAACCTAAACTTGTTGTACAAGGATTAAACAGAGGAAGACATATTTTGATGAATCATTTGCTCCCGTGCAAGTCTATAAAAGCCATCCAAATTTTTGTTGCATTTGCATGCTATATGGACTTTAAACTTTCTCAATGGATGTTAAAAGTCTATTTTTAAATGTACACAATTATATAGGAAGCATATATTGCACAACCTCCCGAATTTTCAACCACGTGTTTAACTTCCAAAAGCACTTTACGGCATGACCAAACAACCAAGAGTTTTGGTA
>CM018899.1:8575360-8577860 GCA_009663005.1 Actinidia chinensis
ACAATCTAAGGTGCACAGAGAGAGAGAGAGAGAGAGAGAGAGAGAGACAATAAGCACAACAAAGAGAGAGACCTCAGGGAGCTTGACTGGTAAATATCTTAACTTTGTATTTAGGGGTATCTAGGTCAAGCCCCCTCAGGGCCCTAGAGGCTGTTAATTTCAAGACCCTGCAGATTAATCTCTCGGACACAAATGGGTTGAGCGGGGAGATTGGGCTATTAAAGAGAGAGAGATTATCTCTCATGTTGACAAATCACTTCCTCGAGAAGGATAAGGTTGTTGCAGCTGCAACTCGATAAGAAAAGTACCCTTTTCAAGATCCGAGAGCTGCAAAAAGGATGAAACGACCAATTGCTTCATGTCAAAACAATTTCAAGACAGAGAAAGCATGACACTCGAGGTTTAAAAAATCAGCCGACAAGTGGGGTTTTGTGCCCCCAATACTAATATTTGTGTAAATATTGGTCAATACTATATGTTACAATCCGATACATGGCCATATCACCAATACAAATACCGCGATTTAGAAGCCTTATGACAATTGAGGAAAACATGTAGGAAAAAATGAAATAATTAGTTGAAAGATCTAATTACATATTGCTCGTCTGATGCCTTGTTCTTATTGTTAAAATATAGTGGTGCAGCTCAAGTCCTGCCCAAAGTAGAAGTAAATGGGAGCGGAAGAAGACCCCTAACCCATCATCGATCCATCGAACTTGACCCACATGATCGGGAAT
This sequence comes from Actinidia chinensis, assembly GCA_009663005.1. NCBI lineage: Eukaryota > Viridiplantae > Streptophyta > Magnoliopsida > Ericales > Actinidiaceae > Actinidia > Actinidia chinensis. The sequence goes on from CM018899.1 coordinate 8,576,098, forward strand.
GAAAAAGGATGATGGGAATCGGTGCCACTCGCTTCCAACGCAAACTACAGAACCTGCAATTTCATAGAGCAGAAAACATGATTATGTGCACACACAAAGACGTGGAGAGACATGAGGCTCATCCATGCAAGATTGGCCTTGTCTGCAGAAACTTTTTTTATTCCCAAGACAACTAAGATCCAAAAACCATTTTAAAGAAAGTAGAAACAAAAGAAAGACCACTCAGATAACAAAAGACGCAAGAATTCAAGAATAACTGAAAATGGTCATTATGACTAGTTCCGGCTTTCAGTGCATATAATGAAGAATCTATGGTATGGTGTACAATTGCATAAATATATACCCATATATGCTACTCCAATATTTTAGGATCTTAGATCTATATCTGTATATCTGTCACTAATATCACCTATAATCTACAGTATGAATAATCGACTCCTTGTTTTTTCATGTTCAGTATGCGTATACAAATCAAACATTGAAAGGATCCGCAAATGCGTATGCTTATGAAAACCTCTTTAAAAACACTGGACCAATTTAGGAATAATGAAGATACAACAAAAACAAATATCCGATCAACACAAAAAATCAGAATTGGACGAAATTTTACTTTTGGGTTTGGCATGTTAATGACTAGATGCATGGCATGTTATACTTTTTACATGTATATATTATGTCCTAAAACTTATTAAAATAAAAAAATTACACTAACTTAGGCCTTACCCGTACTGTACTTTTTTTAGATTTTTTCTGTACCCCATACAAGTACCTGTACCGTACCTGTACCTGTGCTTCATAGGAAAAGGGAGCCTAGATATCGGAAATTAACTGTGATTCAGCACTAAAGAATGGGTCTTATACTCTTATAATGTCATAAGTTGATCTCCTTTACCAAACAAATACAACAAGCCAATAATTTTAAAACTTCCTACACTAGTTTACAAATTGGGACCATTTTTCTGCGATTTCAAGATCAATATAGACCACATAAAAGGGGAAAATGATTCTCACACATTTCTACATCATCGTGGTACTCCAAATGTTTGTAAATCTCCAAAGGAGCAGAATAACCATTAATGAGGGAGAATGTCCGAGTATGCGAGGAACATAAAATGAGGCCAAGAACCAGAGGTCTCAGAGTTTTTGCTATCTGCACAAGCAGGAAAATAGAGATAATCAGTGCATTACTCACAAGATCACCAGAGGTAATAACAGGATATCAGTCAGAGTTTACCGTAACAATCAGATAATTGGGATTGGGATTATACTTGTCCCGTAAAAAATCAGGAAAGCTCTCAATGACAGCAGAGGCGACTACCCAAACAAGCGGGTATATCAGATAAAGAAATCTGCAATGACAGTTAAAAAACTTAAACCAAACTTACAAGGCATTAATACAAATCTCATTGTCACTTACTAATACAAATTATCAATTCATGCTAGACAGGATCGATATCTTGTAGTTGAGATTATAAAGCACACAGGAAGCCTCACCAAGACATTTGAAGTCCAAACTAGCCCAGTAAATGAGAAAGCAATTTGAGGTATAGTGTGGTCAGTGCCCCTAGTGAAACCTCACAAGATCATCTTAGTAATACTGTAATACCAAAATGTCATGGATGAAAGGAAAATATGGTAAGAAGCAAATGATTTTTTAGCTATTTTTATTAGTAATGAACGTGGAAATATAAAAAAAGGTGAACTGGTTATTACTGTATATTGTACAGTAGAAAAATACAAACTAGCTTCTCCAAGTCTGTATG
>CM018899.1:8652860-8665360 GCA_009663005.1 Actinidia chinensis
TCTCTCCCCTTTTTTTGCAGCACACTGATACAACTTTGTATCTATTTTTCATTACATGTTCACACTCATACACATTACACATACTCATACACATTTATGGTATACACACACAATGTACACATCCCACACACTCAACACTCAACTTCACACTATGCACCACACTTCACTCACTTTCTACACACATTTCACACAAGCACACACCTCACAATCAACTTCTTATTAAGCTTGATTATCTCACTTAGGCTAATTAAACATGAATAGTCAGGATTAAAATAATTAAAAATACTAATCACTAATTATTACCCACTAATCATGTTTAAAAAAAATCCACTATAATTCCCACTATTAGACTAAAGCTAATTAAGCAAATCAATTATCTAATCACCATATCTGCATGCATGAAATAGACTAATGATGAAATTTAAGTTGAGGGTCTAAACAACTCGCCCTCCTAAAGAACTTTTGCCCCGAAATTCTCATACCTGGTAACAGAAATAGATATGGGTATTATTCCCGCATGGACTCTTTATTCTCCCATGTAGTCTCTTCTACTGTCTGACTTCTCCATAAAACGTTCACTAATGGTATCACCTTATTTCGAAGGATTTGCTCTCTTCGGTCAAGAATTTGAACTTGGCTCCTCCATATAACTTAAGTCATCCTCTAACTCAATTGGTTGTTGCGTCAACACATGTGATGGATCCACTATATACTCCTCAAACATTAGGATAATGAAACATATTATGTAACTTGGACATCTCTGGCAGTAACTCTAATTTATAAGTTGTTGTGCCAACTCTCTCCATTATGGCATATGGACCAATATATCTTAGATTCAATTTGCCTTTGTTCCTAAATCTCAATACACCTTGTCATGGAGAAACTTTCAAAAATACTTGACCCCACCCAAATTAAGTTTGCGTCGGACGATTATCAGCATAATTCTTTTATCTGCTATGTGCAACTTTCAAATGTCATGCACTATTTTTACTTCTCTGTGGGTCTGAACATCAATGAAACCCAACAACTACCTTTCACCCATGCAGTCCAGAGCACACTAGAGTTTTACCTTCTTCTACCATACATGCTTCAAATGGTCCATACCAATACTAGTCTGATAACTATGGTTATATTGCAATTCTAATCAAAGCAATGTAATCATTTCAGTTACCCTGAATCCGCATACAAGCTCTCAACAATCTTCCAAGATCTAAATAGTCCTTCAGATTGTCCATCTGTCTGAGATGAACATCGTACTAAATTTAATGTTGATGCCCATAGCTTGTGAAGACTTGGCCAAAATCTAGAGTAAAAACTTGGATCCTGTCTGACACAATAGAAACTAGTGCTTCATGCCAATTTACAATCTCTTCACATACAATTTTGACATATCTATCAAGTGAATAAGTATGAAGTTACCTTCAGAAGAAAAGAGTTGATTTATTCAGCTGATCAACAATCACCCAATAGATCAAAGCTTAGATAGAAGTCTTTAGAAGTCACACTACCAAATCATAGTTATATGCTCCCATTTCCACTATGATGGGGAAGAGATTGCAAAAACCTGCGGGTTTCTGATGTTTAACTTTTACTATGACAAGTTAGGACATCTTGCCACAAATTATGAAATCCCTCTTCATACCCTGGCCACCAATATACTTCTAGTAGGATCTCCTATTACATTTTTGTACTTCTTGGATGCATGGCCCATACAATGATTGGTGTGGCCTCCTCTATAATAATAGTTCTTTAACAATGGGTCACTCGATATACACAACCGACTTCCAAACGTCACAGATATCATCAAGTATAGAAAAATAGTTTTCATTTGATCACACTTGTCTAATCTTCTTCAAGTAATTGTCTTGAATTTGCCAATGTTTGAAATCTGATCAAGTAATAAAGGTTTACTAAAATGGGCTATCCATTACTTTATCTATCTTCTTTGTTCAAACTCCACTCCTCCTAAATTCGTCATCTCTGCTATATAATTCTGCTCGACAACACTTGATGCAAGCTAACCTTCCTACAGACTTTTGACTCAAAGCATCAACTACCACATTGACTCTTTCTGGATGATAATGGATTACACACTCATAATATTTAATCAACTCCATCCATCTACTCTGTCTAGCATTCAAATCGTTGTTTTGTAAACAAATACTTCAAGCTTTGATGATCAGTGAACACTTCAAATGATTCTCCATACAAATAATGCCTCCACATCTTTAATGCAAACACCACTGCAGCCAAGTCTAAATCATGTATAGGGTAATTCATTTCATGTGGCTTCAACTGTCTTGATGCGTATGCAACCACTTGTCCTTGCTACATCAATACACATCCTAATCCCTGATGTGAAGCATTGCTATACATCATAAAGTCTCCCTTTCCAAAAGGAATAGTCAACACTGGTGCTGTAGTCAGTTTAGCCTTTAACTCCTGGAAACTATGCTCACAGTCATCTGTCCACTCAAACTTGACATTCTTACGAGTCAATTGCATGAAAGGAACAACAATAGAGGAAAAAACCTATATAAATCTCCGATAGTAGCTTACCAAACCCGAAAAACTTTGATTTTTGACACATTCTTTGGCTGCTCCCAATTTCATTACGATTCTATCTTCTTGGCTCCCATGATTCCTTCTACAGAATACATGGCCCACGAATGCCACCTATCCCACCAAAAATTCACACATTTACATAAAAACTTAGCATACAATACTGTCATATGTAAACTTTTTTGTAAGACCCGAACCCTCCCGGGCCGTAATAATTACCTAAATTCTCCGATTTTTCCTCAAATACAAAATAAGAGCAATATTGTCCTCAAATTATTCAATAGTCTCCAAATGTTTATTTTTACAATGTCTCCAAGATAATTAATACAAAAAGATCAAAAATCTCAGTCTTTCACTCGAAAACCCATCTAGTTACTATCACGAAACTCCAACTCCTCCTGAAAAATTAATTTTAAACAGGGAAGTATACAATTACGACGGGAATATGCTCGATAAATCAATAATGGCTCACAACAAATGTCAAAGTAGCACAACGAATCCAATCATCAAAGACCTCATACCAGGTCTTTTCCTTGATACATACTAGTGACCGGCCTCATCCACGTCTCCTAGCTTCTCGGCTTTTCCCTGTCCATAGTGGAACATTGGCGGATACCATCAGTACACGTATCATTCCACATGCAATGATTTAGCCATCAAACAATAACATCATACATATCACGATGCCAACAAAATCATGGATTTTCAACAGATAGCACAATGCTCAAGAGGAATACAAAATCAGATATTTTAGAAAAACACTCCGGAGTTTAGAAAGCATATTGTATACTCCTGATTACCTCAACTTGAATTAACACCATTAGATATGAAGATTGGCTCCCATGATCATCATACTAAAATCTCACATTGATCTGACATTATCTCACCGTTGATGTGCACCCTATCTTCATGATCAAAACTTAAACCACACCATAAATTTTCCAAGTCTTCATATTTTTTTCTTTCTCTCTTCTCTCCTCATGACCGTGCTCTCTCTCTCTCTCTGTTCTCTAGAGACCTCCCTTCCCTCTCACCTATTCTCCCTCTTTTATTTACACATAAACAAATATAAAACACCCAAACACTATCAAGGATCCAAAATCATTTCTACCTCATCATCCATTCTTTTTTTTATTATTATTTTCTTTTCTTTTTCTCTTTCCACCGAAAAGTTACACTCCACTACATAAAAATGCACTTTTACCCCTTCATCTTTACATAATTATATAATTATTGAAACTTAAAAATCTCTTTTTTAATTTTATCCCAACGTGATAAATCTTCAATTATAACCCAAAACATAAAAATCAGGTTATTACATTGTAAAATAAGCCTGTAACACCCCATCCTAAATTCCATAAAAATTTCGGGGGTAAGGAGCACGATGTGTACGCCAATAAGTAACGTATAGAGATTAAGAGTCAAAAAAAGACCAAAAATAAGTTAGAGTAAATTCAAGCTTTAGGACTTTAAGTTTTTTGCCCAATTTTCTCTTGGCGTTCGAACGTCCATATGGGAGTTCGAACGCTAAGGCCAAAATGCAGATTCAAGTCTCGCATATTGTTTGAACTGTAAGAAAGAGTCGAATGCCAGATTCAAAAATCCTTCTAGAGTTGGAACACCTAGGGAAGTTTGAACTCTAAATACGGAACGCTAAAGGAGCATTCGAACGCCAACAAGTTAAAAATGACAAGAAAAAGGGAACACCGGAGTATAATGGGGAAGTCCACATGGATGATTTCCCATTGTGTCTCAACAAATATTACACATCCATTCACACGCCACACACACACAACACCTACGGAGAGAGAGAAGAAGAAAAAAGAAGAAGAAGAAAGAAAGGAAGAAGAAAGAAAGGAAAAGAGGAACTTGGGAAGGCAATTCTTGCCATTTAAACTCAAGCTAAAATTAAGCAAGGTATCACATTAAAATACTTAAATTTAAGCATATGTAAAGTTTAGGGTTTTAACTTAGCTTCCAATTTAGATATAGATGTTAGGGTTTAAAAAAAAAAAAAAAGATTATGGTTGAAATTGAGTATGATAACTCTTTTGAGTGTATGTAGTATTCTATGAGTTTTCGAAGATGGCGTTGAATGGTAGAGTTTGGTTATAAAAACATTCGAGCTCAGTTACTATTCACCCTGTCAAACAACAGACGGTGAGGCTAACGCCAAGCGTTCGAATGCTGGACTAGCCTTGAACAGAGAGTTCGAACGCCTAGGCTAAATCAGACAGATTTGGCCTTCCCTTGGAACATTTAAATGTGCCCAAGTTATATAAAAGGGTCTTAATAGATAGAAATGGAGATTAGGCCATGTTTAAGGAACGAGTCTTGACCTAAAACTAAAAATATCAGAGTTAGTCAAGACTTTATTAGTTAATTCATCGAATTCGACTTAGTATTGACGATTTCTTACCTCATATAGGGACCGAAGCGTTAGCACCTAACCAGAGAAGCCAGGTGAGTAGCATGACTGAATAAAACTGGTATCTTCAAAAGAAATGATTTTCCAATATAATGATGCATAAGCACAGTTTTAGGTTTCAATGCATAAATGAGTATGTTATGCTAAAAAAGAATGTTTGCAGAAGTTACAAATTGCTATTATGTTATGTTATTAGAAACCCATGGATACATGTTTTTAACGAATTAAATGGTTAGCATGAAAATTATATGAAAAGTAATATATGTTCAAAGTATGTAGGCAATGGTGAGACTGGGTGTCCTTTCTGGCGGGATTTAATCAGCAGATAGTCCTCAGAGGATGGGGGGACGTGAAGGAAATAAGGACCATCCGGTTGCTAGAGATCCTCTGGCCTAAAGAGACACCCATAGCCTATACGGCTAGTATGTTATGCGAGTATTACACCCTACGATATGTTGCGATGATTTCAAGAAGATATGAAATATTATTCTCACGGTATGTTTATGATATGTCAAGCTATGTTTACGTTGAGCTTCAAGTTAACGAATGAAATTACACGTTTTATGCTAACTATGATATGTTATGATATGAAAAAATCCATGGTATTTTATGTTCATGCATTTATGTTATGCACAAAGCTTAGTTACGTTTGCGAAAAACCTTTTTAGGGGACCAAAGTGAAGAACCATAGGACGAGATTGAAGCATAGATTGTAGTTTTGGGATAGCTCGAGGCTTGTATGTATAATTTTGAGGGCTAAGACCTTAATTATGAGGGCTAGACCCTAATCAAAGGGGTCCAGAGGTTCACAACAACAATAACCATGACGAGCACCGAACACGGCAATGCAATGCCCGGAGCGGAGCGTGATGACACGTACCACAATTAACAATTCCAGAGCTGGACCTCCAAACTTTCTATGGAACGCCAGATCCTATGGCCGGCAGAGTCTTGGCTCGTGAGGAATCGAGAGAGTGTTCAAGTTCCTTGCCATGCACGGATGAATAGAAAGTGGTTTTTATGCCACGTTCATGTTTGAAGGAGCCGCACTGAGTTGAGTGGGCAATGAGAGCACTGGAGCCATTGTGGTTATGGCTAGATTCTTGAAATGTTCAACGAGAGTATTTTTCGAGATGGTCCGCGCTCAAAAGCGATCAAAGAGTTTTGAATTTAAAGTAAGGGAACATGATCGTCGTAGTGTTACAATGCCACGTTATAGAACTATCACGATATGCCGCACATTGGTTGACGGAATCTCGCAAGTCGAGCAGGTTGAAGCTGGATACGATAGAACATCAAGAATAACGTTAAAATATGCGGTTACCTACTCATCAGGATGGGTCTAATGCAGGGCCCTAATTGATGTGAGGAAGCCTTGAATGAGATGTATCAATGCCACAAAAAGCGAAAGAAGAGGATCAGAAGAAATGGAGTAGAGGACAACGTTCAAAATGGACCGAGTTTAGGATCGTTCAAAGTGGGAATTCATCAGCCCAGCAAAGAATATAGGAGTCAAGGAAGGAAGGGGGAGGATCCAATGAGTGCCGACATGTCCAACGTTCAGAAGAAGCATTGGGGTGAGTGTCGCCTGGTAAGTAGAGCTTGTTTGGTGTGGCCAAGAGGCCACCAGATTAGAAAAAAAAAGGGGGGATGGTCCTTGAAAAGTAAAAATTCAAGGAAGCTGGGACATCGGCAATCAGCTCAATGCAACACCTCAGCTGAAAGGAGAAAATAATCAGCCACGACAGGTCGAGAGTTTTGCACTTGTACAGGAAGAACCCAGCTACCAAGCAGTTGTGTCAAGGATACTGACATCTGTGGTCAACCTGAAAGCCTTCTTATGGATTCAGGTTCCACGCCATTCAATTCGTTTTAAATTCTTTGAGTATATTTGACTACCTCCCCAGTACCTCTTGGAAATATGAGTTATTAGTATCATTGCCCTCCGGGGATTCTATGGTGTGACAGAGTCTAGAATTCTTGTGAGAGTTGTCGGCAATGATGTGTCCTGTATAATCTAATTACCCTTAGGAGATGCATGGTTTTGACGTCATCTAGGGATGGATTGGGTTGTCTCCCTACCGTGCCTCATTGATTGCGAACTTAAAACGAGTAGTGTTCACTAGTTTGTCATTCAGGGAACTTAATATTTGAAGGACGGAGGCGGTTGTGCCTCCTCCCTACCTCATTTCTTCTTATGAAAGCCGTCGCTTATCCAAAAGGAAGTCAAGCATCTATGAGTGTAGTCGACACGCTGTCTCTCCACCACCTTAGAAGATATTCATGTGTCCGGGAATTTCCGATGTTTTCAGATGACGTTACCAGGTTCCTTAGGACCAAGAGATGAGTTGTATATAGATTGAATTCGGGAAGGAACTATACCTATTTCGAAATCCCCTTATCGCATGTAGCCTTTAGAGTTGAAAAGAATTGAAGATTCAACTCCAAGATCTATTAGCGAAGAAGGATTTATTCATCGAGCGTGTCACCTTAGGGCGCTTTCATGTGTTTGTACACAAAGAACGACGGAACAATGAGATTTGCAGTGATTACGTGAGTGGAATAAGGTTACCATGAAAATATAGTACCATTGCAGGGTGGATGATTTATTTGATCAGCTTCAAGGTGGCCCAGGTGTCTCAAGATGATCTGAGATTAGGTTCTCACCAAAACTCAAGGTTAGAGCGAAGCGACATAGCGAAGAAAGCTTTCCGAACTAGATACAGCCATTATGAATTTCTCGTTATGCCGTTAGAGTCAAATGAGCCAGCTCGCATTCCCTGGACTTAATGATCGAGTTTTTTTTTCAACACTTTTCTGACGATTCGTTATTATTTATTGAGAATCTTAGTATATTGGTGGAAGACACGACCCTCCCGGGCCGTTAATTAATTACCTTAAATTCCGTATTTTTTCTCAAATACAAATCAGAGCACTATTGCTTCAAATATTCAAAGTCTCCAAATAATTTATTTTTACAAATATCTCCAAATATAATTAATACAAAAAGATCAAAATTATTTAAGTCTCGAACCATCTTGTACTATACGAACTCCCAAGTCCTCTGAAAAATCATTTAAACAGGGAAGTATCAATCGAAGGGATATGGTTCAACGAAATCAATAATGGCCTCAACAAAAACAATGTCAGAGTATCACAACGAATCAATATTCATCAAAAACCTCATACTAGGTTTTTCCTGTACATTACTAGTGATCGGCCTCTCACGTCTCCTAGTCCGGCTTTTCCGGTACCATATGTAGAACTGTTGCGGATCCACCAGTCCATGATCATTCCATCTCCCTAGTATTTAGATCAAACAATAACATCATAATATCAGATGCCCACAAAAATACAATCCCATGGATTTAAACAGTAGCACACATGCTCAAGAGGAATGACAAAATAAGAGATTTTAGAAAATAACTCTGGAGTTTAGAAAGCTATGTATAAATCCTGTTTACCTCAAATTGACTCATTAGATATGTAGATCTGGCTCCCATGATCATCATACTAAATTCACTTGATCGACATTTCATCTCACGTTGATCTACACCGTCTTTCATTATCAAGAAACCGACACTATATAATTTCTCCCATCTCTCAGTCCTTTCTGCTACATCAGTGCTTCTCTCTATTTCTGTCTTCTTCTCCTTCTCCCTCCGTGCTCTCTTCTCCTCTTCTCAGATTTCTCTCCCTCTTCTCTCCTTTAAACTAAACACCGAACAAAACATAATCATTATTTTTTTTCCTTGCCGTTATTCTGTTCTCCTTTTCTTATTTTCTATTCTATTCTGTGGTTATTGTTGTTTTCTGTCTTTGGCGAAAGGGTTGTCCACTAAAAAAAATTACACTTAGTCCCTCCATCGTTTACATAATATATACCTTATTATTTAAACTTAAATATTCTTCTGAATTTATCCACAAAGTTATAATATTTCAATTATAACACAAAACATAAAAATCCGGTATTACAAATCTTCCCTCTCAGAAAATTCGTCATCGAAATGTGAAACGTCTTATTTGTGTAACTATCAAAATACACGCTTCCACTGCGCGCACTCTGGATACCAAATTTTGTATTCCACCCAGTCTCATATCGACATTTACAAAAACGCTAACAATCCTATAAGATCTAACACCTTAAACATCCCACATGATCATTAAAACCTTAAGCCTAAAGCTCTGATTACCATTTGTGAAGACCCGACCCTCCCGGGCGTTAATTAATTACCTAAATCTCCGTCTTTTTCATCAAGTAAAATAGAGCAATATTTGCTTCAATATTCAAAAAGTCTCCAAATATTATGTGTACAATGTCTCCAACTATATAGTTATACAAAAGATCAAAATCTTTAAGTCTCGACCCATTCTTGTACTATCCGAACTCACACGCCTCCTGAAAATCATTTAAACAGGGAAGTATTAAATACGACAGGAATATGTCAACGAAATACAAATAATGGTCAACAACAAATGTCAGAGTGATCACAACGAATCAATATTCATCAAAACCTCATACTAGGTTTTTCATGTGATACATTACTAGTGATCGGTCGGGCATCATCCACGTCTCCTAGCTCTCGCTTTCCCGAAGTCCATAGTAGAACGTTGGCGGAATCCACTCAGTACATGTTCATTCATCCCATAGTATTTCGCCATCACCCCCTCAATTAAATCAACATATCACGATTGCAACAAAATAACCATGGATTTTAACAGATAGCAACATGCTCAAGAGGAATACAAATCAGATATTTAGAAAAAACAAAAAAAAAAAAATACTCGGAGTTTAGAAAGCATATGATACAGTCTGTGTACCTCAATTGACTCATTAGATATGGTAGATATGGCTCCATGATCATATACTAAATTTCACATTGATCCGACATAACTCACCGTTGATCTACACCCTGTCTTCATTATCAAAGATAACCACCACTATTATAATTTCTCCCATCTCTCATTCCTTTTGACATCAGTGCTCTATCTAGTTATTTTCTTTTCTGTTTCCTATCCTCTCCTTGCTCTCTCTCTCCCTCTTTCTCAGACTCGTCTCTCCTATTTGCTCTCTTAAAACTAACACCAACAAAAATAATCATTATTTTTTTTTCCTTTCTCTTATTCTTTCTCTTCTTTCTGTTCTATTTTTTCTATTCTTTTTTTCTTTTTTTTTATCTTGTCTTTGGCCGAAAGGTCGTCCACTAAAAAAAATTACACTTCGTCCTCCATCTGTTACATAAATTATATTTACCTTGTTTAAACCTTAAATATCTTCTTTAAGTTTATCCAAAAAGTTATAAATCTTTCATATAACCCCCCCCCCCCCCAAACATAAAAATCAGGTTATTACAAATTCAAAATTTACGACATGAGCAACACTTAAGGGTGGTATGTGAAAAAACCTTGCGGAATAGAAGATTGTACGCCAAGCTGAAGAAGTGCGAAGGAGTTTGGCTATCAAGATGACTTTTTAGGAACATCATCAGTGTAGAGGAATGGCCGTTGATCCTCACAAAGTCAAAAGCCATGTGAATTGACTGAGGCAACGAATGTGATAGAAGTTCAGGAGTTTGAGGGTTTGAGCTGGGTATATCGGAGATTTGTGAAGGATTTCTCTAGAATTTGCAACGCCTTTGGACACAGCTAACGCGGAAGAACGTTCCATTCGAATGAATAGAAGCAAGAAAGAGCAGAGATTTAGATATGAGAAACGAGTAGTATCCGCACCAATTTAGCCTTTGCCTTCCGGAACTGATGGTTTCACGATATACAGCGATCGTTCACATCAGAGAGTTTAGGATGCGTTTTAATGCAACCTGGGAAAGTAATTGCCTATGCCTCAGACCAAGTGAGACACATGAGAAGAAATTATCCCACTCATGATAGAGTTAGACGCAGTGGTATTGCGTTGAAGATTGGCGTCATTACTTGTATAGAGTCATATGTGAAGTTTTTACTATTCATAAGAGATTGAAGTACGTTACACCAGAAAGAACAAACATGAGACAGGAGAAGATGGATAGAGTTGATAAAAAGATCCACGATGTTCTTATTCAGTATCACCCAGGAAAAGCCAACGTGTAGCCGACGCTTTAAGCCGAAAAGTCGACAGTCAATCTAGAATGTCTAGTCACGTCCCAAGTACCCTTACTCGATGCGGTTAGAGTAGAGTAGAGAGTCGAAGTAGTTGCACCCGGACATATACCAATGCTTATACCATGATCGCTCAACAGACCTTGATAGAAATTGTAAAGCAATGGCCCAACCAGAAGATTCCATTACTGGGAAAGTTTATGAGGAGAGTTAGTGAACCAAAGCCGAATTGTACCTTTACAGACAGAGCACTAGGTTTCAAGGCCGCTTATGTGTTCTCAAAAATACCCGAAGTCAAAAGGACAAGTTTTAAGGAAGCCACAATACCAAGTTCACGAGCATCCAAGAGGAACAAAGATGTATAGAGACTTGAAGGAAACATTTTGGTGGCTTGGACTGAAGAAGGAAATAGCAGGAATTTGTGTCGCACTGTTTGCATGTCAACAAGTCAAGGCAAACATCAAAGGCTAGCAGGCTATTGTAACGCTACCAATACTGGAATGGAATGGGAGCACATCACGATGGATTTGTAGGTCAGACTACCGAACTCACCTAGAGGTTGTAATGCCATTTGGGTTATTATAGATCAACCTCACTAAGTTACGCACATTTCTTGCCAGTGAAGACTACATATTCCGTATCGATTACACAAATAGGTACTAGACGAGATTATCGACTTCACGAAACGCCAGTTTCTATCGTTTGGATCGGAGATCCGAGGTTACGTCTAATTTTTGGAAAAGCTTGCAACGAGCTTAGGCACGAGCTAAGTTGTAGCACCGCCTTCCATCCACAAACGGACGGACAGTCAGAGAGAACTATCCAGACCTTTAGAAGGCATGTTTACGATATGGTCCCGATTTTCAAAGAAATGAAGAAAATGCACTTATAACTTGTAGAATTTGCTTCAAACAACAGTTTTACGCAAGTATGGAATGGCACCGTTAAAGTACTTACGGGAGGAAATGTAGGTCGCCTATATGTTGGACCGAAGTTGGAGAACGGACAAATGTTAGCGACCCAGAAATTGTTCAAACTGACGACCGATAAGATCAGGTAATTCAACAGCGGGGACTTCAAAACGGCAAGAGTCGCCAAAAGAGCTATGCCAGTGTTAGGAGATGAGATTTAGAGTTGGAGAAAGGGGACCACGTGTTTTTGAAAAATCTCCTTCCAAGGGGATAAATCGTTTTGGTAAGTAGAGGGAAGTTGAAGCCAAGATACATAGGCCATTCGAATTTCTTAAAGAATTGGCACGGTTGCTTATCGCATTGCTTCTTCCTATAGAGCTTCACATGTCATTGATATTTTTCGTGTTTCAATGCTTACGGAATTGTACATGGGCCCCGCTCAGTGATTCATCATTATCATTTGGAAATGAGGGAAGATTTAAGCTATTGTGGAAAACGCCGAT
>CM018899.1:8715360-8720360 GCA_009663005.1 Actinidia chinensis
CTCGTATGCCATGCGAAACCGGACTAATCCTTTGCCAACAAACTATGCTAGCGTGTGTTTGGCCATCCCTACTCGTCCCTCGGCAGGCATATGTAGAGAACACCTCTCTATCTTGCACAAGTGGAAGCACGGCCGGATCCAATATTCAATCTGACTTCCATATCCGATGCTGCTAGGAGAACATCATCTATCATCATCAGCCATCACTACTGTTGCTGCTGTATCTGAAGACTGATCCTGTGCCTTTTATAACTTTGGATAATCCTCTGATATGCCCCTCTTGTCTCAATAAAAAGCACCAACAGTGCGACTCTCGCTTGTGACCTCCATCGTCTTTTCAGTACCCCGATGATGACCTCTTTCTGACCTCGACCTCTTTCCCCTACTTCCCTCTGGACTAGGGCCCTGCGACTCACTTTGTTATCTGTAGAACCCATCTCTCTCATACGAGCCTTCATGTGAACAGGGCAGTCATGACCATTTCGTAGTCAACTTCCCATTCGGTGCGGAATTAATGAGGATAAACCACCAATGTATCCCCAACTATCTAGCCAAGGAACTCAAAAGCAATAAGGCTTGCATCTCGTCGTCAAACTATAGGTTCAACACTGGTCAATTGATGACCAAAAATTCGAACTCACTGGTATGTTCCGCCACTATTAGTCTCTTCTGAAGATTCAAATCACAGCCTACTCATCAATAAGGCTTATTTCGAGATATCTTCGCTTGGTATATTCTCCAACTTGACCCACAAACTCATTAAGCACTATCTATTGTGCTTACATGATGGAACACCTAGTGTTAATGCACTGTTGATGAGCCCCAATCGTCTTATGTTTAATCTTTCTCCATTCCTCATCTTCGTCGCTACAGGTGTGTGCCTTACTCTCAAAAGGGTCGTGCAATACTTGTAAAAAGAATGTCCTCATCATTGGTTGCCATAGAAGTAATTCGGTGCTGAAGTTAAGTATCGATCCCAAACTATGCTCCGCCATCTTACTTCTCCCCAAATAAAAGCAAAATCTCCAAAAACCAGCCCCGCGGAAGAATTTGAAATGCCAAAAAATCTCAGGAAGGGCTAAACTATCAAATTCAGAAGCTTATGGGACCAAACTGTCAAAATCAAAAAGTCCTGGGGCCAAATCGACAAAATTAAAAGTTTTGGGGTCAAATTGACAAAATCAAAAAGTTTTGGAATCAAATTGAAAATAACCAAAATTTCAGAGACTAAACTGTAATTATTAGTAACTTTAGGGACCAATCTGTAATTAATAAAAACTCTATGGACAAAACTGTAATTATCCAAAAATTCAGGGGCTAAAATTATAATTTACCCGATAAAGTCAACGGTCAAAGTCAACGCTGACGTGGCGCATGCGTGCACTGACCTCCTCTCCACCTGGCGCGTGAACGCGCGTGCTGGTGCGTGAGACTGCACCACCCTGGCGCGTGGGCAGCGCGTGTGGCCGTGTGAGCTGTCTGCTCGCGCGTGGGCACGCGTGGCAGCCTCTCCTTGGCGCATGTGGGCGTGTGGGTCCTCCTCCCGTGCGCGTGGCAGCGCATGGGACCTCCCTGGGTGCGTGGCTGAGACTGATCTCACTCGCTGATGTGAGGGCGACGCGTGAGGGCGCGTCCGAACTTCGTTTCCAACGCGGTTTGGTGTTGGAGTTTCGTTTCGACGAGAGGAACAACCTAGTGTAATCAAAAATTAATTTTGAGCACTTTTGCGAAACACCCGAATTCGATCAGGACTCCGAATCGCCTCGACCTAGCTCTGATACCAATTGTGGCTCAAAACTAATATCGATACATACACACAAAAGACAATAAGATTTACGTGATCGGGCCAACGATTGCTACGTCCATGGAAAGAAAATCAACAATCTACGATCAAACGAATGGATTACAGGAGGAGATTCACTTCTAAATTCACACACTCTCTCACAATCTCTATCTGTCTGCCTTAATCTCACTCACAGCACTCTGCTCTCAGCCCACAATAAACACACGTAGAAATCTAAGCACCCATACCATCCATTTTATAGGACCAAGGAAAGGAGTGGTTGACTACTTCCAATACATCTCATATCCTAATCTAATTAGAAAAACAAAAAGATAAATATCTCAAAGAGTTGTTTTTTTTTTTTTTTTTTTTTTTTTGTTTTTTTTTTTTTTTTTTCTTTTTTATAGTAACTCGAGAGTTTCACCGTCACATGACACTCCATGAACTCAACCGGCTTGGGCTGGCTACGGACCTTGGACTCATCCAGGTGGCTTGGGACTCATTCAGATGGGCTGACTCAACAATTATAAACATTATCACAATCAATGGTTTCCATTCATCATAAACCGATCGTAAACAAAAAAAAATCACATTTTTTTTCACAAACTTGAACTGAATCACGCAAATGAACTGAATCTACATGTAATACATGTAAGATAGGAACATAGATCGCAAGAATTTGAATTAAAAAAAATAGGGCGGGGTTTTCATCATGTGTTTATTCTCTTCATAGTGAGTTAGTTACTTAGAAAAACCTTATGGTTCATATTAAAATTTCAACGATCTATTTTGAATCGACATGGGAAAAACCTACTTTCCTATCTCCTATTCCCTATTCTTTCAATGAAGTAATCCAATTATGAATGTTAACTAATTCTATGTGGATCTTTGAATTTCTAAATAAGAGGGGGTTCTTGGTACACTAATTGAATTCAATTAAGAGGGATCATGTCTATTCTTAAGATTGGATTAACGTAAAATATAATTAAAAAGGAGCATGCACTTAATATATACTTGTTTGGCTTTGTACATAAACAAGATATTTAGTATCCTGAAAAGGGACTTTTTTTTATTTATAATTTCCATAGAATTTGGGGTAAATAGAAGTTAATCAACAACGGAAAGTATTAAGTTCAATAGCTGCGTTTGTCTGAATCATAATTAATAATTATTAATAATTAATTAATTTTAATATGTAATTGTACCCGTTCTTTTCTTATCGGTAATTTGTGTATTGTTCAATATCATTTAGTGAGCTGTTAACTTTATTTAAAAAAAGTATATCTACAGACCCTATTCTTCTTAAGAATGGGAATGGCCCCCACCCCACGCCACCCGTTTTGAATCAATATAATCAATCTTGCTTTTTAAATAATATTTGAGGCAAGCAATTTATCATTCATTTAAGTCCCTCCATAAGTTGATGGTCCATCATAGTGGATGTACAAGAAATTCATGTCCTGTCCTTACAAACTAGGTCCATTAGATGGGTAGATCCGTGGTTTATGTCAACGGGTCTTCAGCTATCATATTCCAAAACATTTACCACAGCCGAGTTAGACGATCTTCTTCATGTACTCGTATTTATACACGATTAGCGACTAGCATAAGAAAATTTTCAGATAATACATAGAAGAATTATAAACTTACCACCATGGAACATATTTGGTTCATCAAACAATCGGGTGTTGCCATAGATTATTATCTTTCGTAACCACACATAAAAGGTCAACTATCCTAAAAAAACTAAAAACCTAAAAAAAAAAAGAAAAAAGGAAAAGAAAAATACATACTAACGACAGACATCTCACCAGGGAATCAACCACTGCTGTCTTCCCATCCACTACGCTCAAGATCCCATTGTCAAGATTTTCCATACATTCATTTGTGGCACCGACCTTCAAAGAACTCTGCGATGCACAACAAGAAGTGACAATTCATACATACATTACTTTAAATTACAGTATCGCAAACCTAAATCTTCATATATACTCAAACTATGTTTGGATGATCGCAATCTTGAGCGGGAATGAAAATCTCATTACTACGAATCTTATTCCCTACAGTCTAATGCCTAGAGTAATCCTATTCCAGTGTTTGGATGCAGTTAGTGGTCTTATTCAATAAATAACTTTTTAGAAAAGATATCTAAGTTTGCACTTAACTTTTTTAACGAATTGGGCTGGAGTCTAAGGCAACTGGGGAGAATGGGGGAATAGGATTGCTCCCAGGTTTGTGACTCTTACTCTGGTTGGATTGAGAGTTCAGAAATCACATTCCTTTTCCTACTCATACGAGAAAATCATGGTAACGTAGAATCACATTCTCAATTCCATTCTTGGCATTCAAACATAGCCTAAGGCTCTATTTGGATGGACATAGATTTCAAATCAAGGGATTTAATATTCAATTCAACAAATATGTAAGAGGTTTAACTATAGGGTACTTGTAAAATCAGTGGAAGGTGGATTAAAGTTAGCATGCTGGATTTTAGATCACTCCTATTAAGTAGTCATTTCAAATCCGTTATAAAAAAGATCCCAATCTCAATATAGAAATCAATATGCATACTACCACATCTAGATGTAAGCTATTGAAATCTACATTTATCCAACTGGAGAGTCACAAGAATAGCTAATCTAACCTCGCAAAGCATCACACTATCACCAACACCATCTGATATCCCAGGAATGTGTACCTCTTCCTAACCAACATTAGAGACCTCATTCACCATAACCTCACTATCATCAAAACTTTCCACACCCAAATTCTGGTTTTTGTTGGGATTGGTTCTAATTTCAAAAATTGGTTAGTCTTCTATTGCGGCCGGGTTCATAGTCTTTTATAGCGCTGGGTATGGTAGTTATAGTTGCAGATGCCTCAAAGTCTCCTTCGACGCTCTGTGGGAGGCTATAAGAGAGGGGGCTGAAGAGAGAGAGAGAGAGAGGAAGAGTGTGTGCAAGGGACAAGTTTTATACTTGTGGAGAGTGTGTTCTGATGAGTGGTGTCTAGGAATTGGGTGTGGAATTCATATCAGATGATTCTTGTACTATTGTTACTCATAGTGAAAGAACGGGATTCCTATCCGTGGAAGTAGGGCGGTTATTGCCGAACCACGTAAAATTAATTGTGTGTCTCTCTCCATTTACAATCATCATACTTCCAAAATGGTTGTGTTGTGGTTGTGGTTCGAATCTAGGTTCTTGAGGTGCTTCCG
>CM018899.1:8745360-8750360 GCA_009663005.1 Actinidia chinensis
TGGCCCCAAGTGACTTAGCAATCACGCGGGAAGAGTCCTAAGCGTCTCTTTGCTCAGCTGCCTCCCCCTTTCGAAAGACTTGCTAAGTGTGGCAAGTGAACGGGACGCGATTCGGAGCTCTTATTCGAGCTCGACTAACCTGCCCAAAGGTTTTGCCCCCGAGTAACTTGGAAATCACGCGGGAAGAGTCTGGAGCATTTCCTAGCTCAGTTGCCTCCCCCCTTTCTGAGGACTTGCTAAGTGTGGCAAATGAACGGGACGTAATTCGGAGCTCCTGTTCAGCTCAACTAACCCGCCCGAAGCTCGTTCCTAAGGATGCGATCAGGGAATTACCACGTGTTCACGATCCATTGGAGTCATCGTGATGGTTTACTCGCGAAACGATAGTCCCTAGTGCCATGTTTGGTCGCTTTGCCTGTGAAGTGACATTTCGTTACGGCGTGTTTGGCTGAGTTCTTGCCTCTTCAATTTCCTTTTAAGGTTTTGACCTTCCACATTTGGCAAAGTCACCACCCCCTTGTAAAAAACTCTAGGGAATGGAGAAAGGGAAGTATCACTACGGATTCGTCGTGCCTTTGATTTTTCCTCCACTGACTACTCTGGTTCCGCCACTGCACGCCGGAAGATCATCTCTATTTGACACGGTAAGTCGCCATTCCTCTGTGCGCTCCTCGCATGTCGATTGCCATTGTTTGCTTCAAATATATCTGTAGGGTTTTTTGCGAGTAATTGTCTCGACATAGTAGTCGAACGTCTTGCAAGCTTCTGAATAGAGTCCAGGTGGGACTAGGTCCCCATGATTAGGGTTTTCCCTATAGGCTAGGTTAGTCCTCATCCATCGGGGTGCTTTTGAGCCCGTTCTGACCATTTGCTTCTATTTTCAGAACATGGCGTTAAATCGGGCTCAACTACTGGTTCATGACGATGAGGCTTTAGCTCGATTTCGTGTTGACCATAGAATCCTGACAATGTAGTGATAGAACGACTAGGCCATAATGATGACACAGATTGGGTAGAGGGAAAAGGTAATCGAATACCCATTAAGACTTGGTTCATTTACTAAGCCAGTTTAAGATTTCCCCTTAGTAAGCTGTTAAAAGCCGTCCTGTCTCTATGTGGGCTCACCTTTATGCAAGTATCTGTAAACTTTGTCCGAACTATGCTGGTTGTGGATGCCCTGATGTAAAGAGAAGGATTAGAGTTCACTGTCGATGACCTGCTTCATGTGTACTGCGTAGTCCGGCCTAGAAAGAACCCCAAGACCCAAATGCTCAAAGGTAATCATTACCTTTGCCTTAGAAAACCTAATCAGCCTCAGATGAGGTTGGTCACAGATTCTTCGAACAAAGACCAGTATTTAAATGACTTCATTTGGATCTCGGGCCTATGGGAGTTCCCTGCTGGTGAGCCTGATCTTTTCTCCGTCCCTAGGTATAGGGGTTATGTTCCTGTAGGTGAGAATCGACATACCTTCGTTTGTGACATATTCCATTGACTTGGTTGTATTGCACAATAGCTAACTAATTATTCCACCTAATTTGTTTTCGCAGGATTTAACACTCGCTTCTAGAGGAGGAGTGATCGGTGCTAAGTTACGATCAGTGCAGTGAACAACTGTGGGCGTACCCGTAAAGTTTCTAACCTTCTCGGCTACATTCCCCTGTACCGTTATACCATCCCACTTTGATCCGCATGCCAAGGGCATCCTATTCTTCTGCCCCTTAAGATTCGTGACCAGACCCCCAGGCCAAGGAGCTCGCTCTCGGACAAGGTCAGCGACTTGTTTGAAGGGACTTCAGGAGAACTTAGGAGGCTCCTATAGGAGGCTAAAGGTGAAAGCTCGGACTCCAGCGAGTTAAGTTCATCTAGTTGTGATGTTGATTTGGGTGACGAGGGCGTAAACGAGGAAGCCAAGGTTGAGGATGACGAAGAAGTTGATCAAATCCCTATCGCAGCCCCATTGGTCCCGGTTCTTGTTGCCATTCTGCCCGTGCAGCCTCAAGACCTTGACCCTATAATCATCTCGACCTCAGATTTCGACTGTGTTGATGATATCGCCATCGTTGAGCCCCGTGAGGTTGTTGAGCACTCTTACAATCATAGCAGTAGTTCGTCCTCTAGTTTTTTGGGAGATGAAAGAGATGGCTCCCAAGGTGAGGATTTTGGGAAAGGGCAAGCCACGAGAGATGAGCCTTCCAAACATCCGGAGGTTCCTGACCCGCCTTGCCAGCTCCGGTTGAGGATTAGTCTGTTGCCCCATCTTCTTTACTGGGGGGCAAGCAAAAAGGGAAACAGCCAATCAAGGGGACCTCTTGGTAAAAGAAGGGGAAAGGTCTTGGGTCGGCAGCTGGCACCCTCGAGGTATGGGCCCCTAATTTACCGTCGTTGAGCTCGGGAAGCACGTCACCTTTGCCGATACCACCAAGGACCACGAGCCCTGCGTTGCATTGGGAAATGCTGTGATGCTCCCGCAGGACGTCGTGGATCACGCTGCCGAAACCTCAGCAGAGTTCGGGGGTAAGCTGGTTATGCTGGGAGCCTAGGTTAGTATCCTTAGTTTACGAGTTTCCCGTTTTGGTTAGTAGGCCTTATTCACATTTTTGTTAGTTGTTTTAGCGGGCTGTATCCACCTCTCTCCAGCTGAAACAGAGCACCGTGGATCTGAAGAAGGCCAACCTGAAGGCAAACAACCTTGAGAAAGAGCTAAAGCCAACCAAGGCTGAACTTGTAGATGCTCGGTCAGCAACCGAGATCGCGACTGCGCAGCAGAACCAAGCTCAGCAGGAAGCATCTGATCTGAAGGCAATTGCATGCAGCGAGGTGTATAAAAAGATTTTCGACCGTGCCTTCGAACGAGCTAGGGATGTATATGAGAAACAGCTCGCCAAACTCCGCCTTGAAATTTTTCAAGAAGGATGGCTCACTTGTTTGAAAGAGCTTTAGATTCCTTCTAATCATCTAGCCTAGGCTTCCCCTACCCCTCCAGTCTAGCCACCTGCCTCCCCAGGGCGATATTCACCGATCATCCTCCCTAATTTCAACAAAGAAGAGTACGCAACTCTACCTGCTGATGAGGGAGATGTCAACATTGCTATGGCGGGGGCTCGAGCTGGTGTTGAGGAGACTAACGTTGAAAGGGGCTGAGGGCGGCAGAGATGGGGAAGCCAAGGGGGATAACCTTGTTTAGGGGCAGTTCGTTCGAGTACTTGTCCCTTTCCATCTGTCGGATAGCTATTTTTGCTGGTTTCTATAATATTTTGGTGTTTTGGACAAAATCTCTCCCTTTATTTCAAGCAATGATATACTATGCAGTTTACCCTAATTGCTTTTCCCACTTCTGATGTGATATGGTCTTGGTTTAATCACGTTCGAAACTTTTCTTCTTGTTAAAGTCACTCCTCTTTGATTTGTTACAAAGTACTGATTCGAGCTCGGCTAACCCCTCCTCGCATTTTAATCGAGTTGACTTGTAAAAATTCATATCTGTTTGGAACGAGCTCGGAACCCATATTCGAGTTCAGCTAGCTCTCCCTCGAATTTTTATGAAGCATAACTGGACTAAAACTAGCGAAGCGAGTTCGAAACTTCCTCTTGGTCTAGACTTACAAGTAAGCTTCCTTTTCCTATGCGTGGATAGCGCTGGATCAACCACGTGTTTAACAGTGATTCGTGACTAGGGTGCGGTCGTTTTGCGAAACATCATGGTCCAAGTTCATGCTCCCACATCGACAATTGAAGCGTCATTTCAGCTGGCTTTTAGGTCTGTTAGCCTTCTAGTGCGTTCAATCTTCGCATTATCTGCAGGCCAATAATTCCCTACGTTGATGGTAGGCATTTCGTTATCCCTCAAGTGCCTTTAAATAGGCTTGCACCCTGCTTCTGATGATCTCACTTAACCATATCCCGCTTTAGCTCCTCTAGAAATAGGCATCTGTTCACAGCAGATGTCTTTGTCTTCGAGCCACCTGTGGCTTCCAATCATTGAGGTGCCCTATAAGTTCTCGGGAGTCCAGATGATCGCTCTTCGTAAACCCACGGGTAACCTGAATGTGGGTGCGATTGGCAAATGCTTCTGTTCCACCTCCATTTGTTCTCAAAATCTCTGTAGTCTGAAGTTTCTATTCCCAAAAGCTCTATAGCTTTAAGCTTCAGACCGGTGTGCGGCCCGTGATGGTTGTTTGGTTGAGTTGGCCTTTCCATCATCTCTAGCATCCCGCCGAACACCATGGCCTTGTGGATAGTTGCTTATCTCGAGGCAACTATCCACAAGGCCAAATGGAATCAGTTCAACTTTCGTTTGCCATGCTTCTTGCTGTACTCGATGAGCTTGAAGTTGGTCGCCCGAGGTGCAACCCCATCATCGTCGATAGTGACAGGCTGAAGATCAGTTACCAGCATTGCTGCGCAAATGAAGCAGCACTACACCTCTCTACCATCTTTCTCAGGCGAATTCTATTTTTACCTTGTACTTTGAATTACGATTGTACTCCAAATTGCTCTGTATTTGAGCATCCTTGTATATAAATAAAAGTTTCCTTTTCGTGTGAGAATTGATTCTTTTGTCTGTTGTAACTTCAATTGCTTTGAGCTCGACTTTTACTTTCCCCTTAAACTTTTGCAAAGTGTCACTGAATTAAAACTGATGAGGGAAGTTCGGAGCTCATGTTCGAGCTAGGCTAACCCCTCATCGCGTTTTAATCGAGTTAACTTAATAAATATTCAAATATCATTGGATGAGCTCGGAACTTGTATTCGAGTTCGGCTAGCTCTCCCTTGAAACTTTACAAAGTGCCACCGAATTAAAACTAACGAGGGGAGTTCGGAGATCTGTTCGAGCTCGGCTAACCCCTCCTCGCGTTTTAATTGAGTGAACTCAATAAAGATTCGAATATCATTGGATGAGCTCGGAACCCATATTGGAGTTTGGCTAACTTTCCCCTCGTTTTGATCGAGTTAAAAATTCAGATTGGTTTATGCAAAGTGTAATTGAGAAGTGTAAT
>CM018899.1:8755360-8762860 GCA_009663005.1 Actinidia chinensis
TTTGATCGTTTACCATCATCACTACCTCAACTTCGATTGAATCAACCGTTACTCCACTCTCCAAAATATCGTTGACCTAAAAAACTTACCTCAGGAACCAAAATTCACACCCTATTCTAGAAGGTTACACACCCTATTTAGGGATTCATATCCCCTTTATGCAATCCTATTAGTTAGATCACTAAAAGCCGTCTGGCATTCCTTTTAGTACAAATTTGTAAATATTTTTATTTAAACTTAAATAAAATTAATTATCTTCACAAAACAATATGTTAAAAAAATATTTTAAGTGAATCAACAATGATCTATGGATTGGGACTCAAGGATTTTAGATGTAATTGAAATCGGGTTGATTAGATTTTTAAAATTCGAGTATCTTTTAAACGGATATTGATTTGTGGGGATTTTACTTTGTGAAAATTTTGTATGACGGGGCTTTGTCGTAATTCTCTATTCCGCGAGTTTAGCTACCATTCATTTAGTGGAGTTGAAGGTAGTTGCATACTTTTTCCAGTCATCAAGAGTGATGGGAAATTGGGTAAAGCCATAGGTCAGATTGGATTATGGGACACTATTGTAACCCCTTCTTGCACCAACTTAGGCCTTGGGCTTGGAAGCCCAATATAGGTCTATATAAGAGACGTGGTGGCCCCATAATAAAAAAATAAAAGGAGACAAGATCGATTTATTTTTTGAGAGTTTTCTAAAAAGAGTCCCACAAACTCTGCCACCTCTAGGCCTTGGTAAAAAGAAAGGCAAGACCAGAGTTGCAAAAACTTTGGAGATTGAAGATCATTATCTTCTTCACCCCCTAAAAAAAAGAATCATAAGCGATTAAATAAGGTCAAAAAGATTCTACATCAATTTCTCATCAGTTTAGGGTATCAACCAAGCCCCAAAGGTAAAGAATCTTATCTATTCTTTTCTATTGAATCCATGAAGAACATGTGAAGGTGCTGGAAAATTTTTATTTAGTTCTCTTCGGCATGGGTTTTTTAACCTTCACCATTGTATCAGAGCCATCCATGTATTTCCATTGATATGCTTTAATCATAAGATTGATTGATTATTGTGAAAAATTAAGACCAAACAACCCAGGATCATGGTGGGCCTGGTTCCATGGAAGCTGTTGGAGTCTCTAGGGATTTAAGCTACTCATGTATGGATGGTTGTAGGGTTTAGCTTTCCAGGGATTAAATCCCCAAGGTTTGAATGAATTAGAATGACTTTAGATTGGTTTTTTCATAACAACATGATTACTGAAAAAATATTTCAGTACTGAAATATAATTTTAAGTTGTTCAAATCACCTGAGAACTGCTTCTTCTAGAGTGATCTAATGTTGGTTGAATGTTTTAGATTAAATGCATGTTTTAAATCATGTATATGAGATATATATTTTTTGGTATGCATGCTGTAATTCTAGGCAGCATATGGTTTATTCAATAATGCTTGAAACCATTATCCTGTAAATTAGAGTTTTCTTTTTTTGCTTGTATATACATTCAAAGGATGTAATCTAATTTTATTTGGGGAATTTGTAAAAGGCATTATAATCTGGAGATACCGCGAATGTGGCAGATTATAATGGGTTTTCCTTAGCCATTAATTTACATAGAAAACTTTGTAAACTCTAACAATGGAGTTAGGATTTTGTATTCTCCTTCTTGTACTGTTTTTTTAGAGCTTATCAAGAACGTTTTTTTGTCTTTCGAGAGTTCTTGAGGTTTGGGAAGTGCCAGGAATTTTGGTGTGAAGGCATCCAAGAAAGGAGGAGCAGGGCAAGGTGGGAACAAGAAAGGGTGTTCGAGTTGTCCAGAGGCAGCGGCACGGTAGAAACTTGAGAGCCGCAATGGTGATGGGAGCTTAGTGGACTCTTCCATGAAATCTTTTGAATCAGTTTGGGAAGACTTGAGAAGCTGGTTATTGATCAAGTCACTTAAGGAGTCCTAGATGATAAGGAATAGGAATTCCAGAGATGTTTTTTTTGTTATTTGTTGATTTTTATTATCTTGCATATCTTATTTTCTAATCCCTAATTGTTAGAATATGATTTAATGGTTATAGTCTACAACCTTGGACTGTAAGTTTTCTACCACAAAGCTGGGGTTGAGTTTAAACTTGGACTCTACCATAGGTTGTTTTATGTCATGTTGGATATGCTTTTATCTTATCCCTTTAATCGGAGTCCATCCTATTTAAAATTGCTTAAATTGATTGGGATAGATAAGAATCAAGAGTTCATGATCCGACAATGGAATATGATTCCTATTGTTTTAGGGGGGGGGGGGTGGGGGACTCCTATTTGAAATTAGGATTCTATTTTTCTCAAACTTGATATTTTCAAAAGTTGTTTTGATATATTTTAATCCTAGGTGGATTAGGATTCTATGAATCCTAGTTTGATTGAATTCTATTTTTCAAGGGAATCCTTAATTTAAGACAACTCTTTAAAATTGGTTTTCTCAAAAGTGTTTTGAAAAAATAAGTTCCTTATTGGATAGGACTTTAGGAGTCCACTTCAATTAGGATCTATTTTTGAAGTGTCCAATTTTAATTGGACTTATCAATTTTAAATATCTTGGATTCTTAATACCGTGATCTTAAAAGTCATGGTATAAACTGGGTTAGGATTATATGTACTCCTACAAATTAAAAAAGAATAATTAAGTTTTATTTGATTAAGTGTTAATCATGTTGCATTATAAGAACTATTCAAACTATAATAATCAAGTAGGAGCGGGAGTGTAGATATCCCTTGGACTTTCCATTGTTGACTCACAAGTAAGTGTTGCGTATACCTCGGCACCAATCTTGTAGGTGCTCCTCGGAGGAGTTATAAATCATGGTTGTTACAAGTTGGATTTCCTAGTGAGAGAATGAAGGATTATGCGATTGAGGGTGATTTCCCCTATGGAGATGCTGGCCTCTTCAGTATTCCCAAATCTTAAACAATGGTGTACACTGACTAATCTAGATTATTTGTCACCAATCTAAGGTTCTCCTTCGGAGGGAATTGTAGATAGAAGGGGCTAAATAAAAAGTGGTTATCAATTCTCATTTGGCCATGAGATGCCTCCTAGAAGTGGGATAGTTGAGGGAGCTAGCATCCCACAGTTGGTCGATTTGTACCTTGTCCTCATCTGGGGTACTCTTCGAAGGGTGGACTAGAGGGTTCGCCAGAAGCTAGCGAGGATCAATGAAATTTTTATGTAGTGGCTACTGAAGAACCCGCTTTTGTAATTCATATGATCTAAAAATTGTGATAAATACTAATGTAGTGATTATAGATTTATTTTCAGATGTCTCCAACTTTTAATCCACTGTATCATCCTAAGTCAAAACAAATTAACGGACCTCATTATGTTGAATGGAAAGAATCGGGAACCTGGATATTGTTACTTACTGCTGAGAGGTACACGTTTGTCCTTACACAGCCATGCCATGATCTTCCAGGGGCTAGGGAAGTGCTCACCTGAGGAGTTAGTAGAGTAGCATATGCCCCGATGGTTTAATCTTGGCCTCTATTGATGGTGTGCTTCAGCAGCAAAATTGCCTATGCCCACTGCTCGGTTGATATAATGCTAACCTCAAGGAGATGTTTGGTGAGCAAGACGTTTTCTGCTTAGGCCGGAGTCATGAGAAAAACCTTGTTGAACACCAAGATTGGTAGAAGGAACTCCAGTTTGGGAACACGCTTTTTAAAAATGATTGTTTTTTAAATAACTAGAGATCCTTGGTGCTGAGATTGATGACAGATTCCAGATTACATAATACTCAGTCTTTGCCTGACTCCTTTAACAGTTTCAGACTTTAACTATTTATGAACAAAAAACCACTATAATTTGTCTAAGCTTGGATGAATGAGTGGCAGGCGGCTGAAGAGATCATTAAATCTAAGAAACATGTTTTGATGGTTTTGTTCGGGGATTCTTCTAAGCTTAAGCCGAAAGGCAAGAAAGTAATGAAAAGAACAAGGTCAAACCTGTAACAAAGGTGAAGCCAAGCCCAAGGGATTAGATAAGGGATATTGTGCCAAAGGGAAAGTGTTTCACTGCTGCAAGAGGCCATTGGAAGAGGAACTGCCCCGCTTTCATTTGCCAATAAGAAGCAAGGTATGATGAGTCATTTTGGAGGCTGAGACATGTTTTTTGGGCGGTACTCTACTGATACCTAGCGTGTAGATGGGGAGCCCACTAATCATGTTTGCAAATTCATTGCAGGGGTTCTAGGTAACCAGCAGCTTGTGATAGGGAAATCACCTTGCACATGGGAACATCAGCTTCAGTTTCAGCTTTAGCAGTTGGAGTAGTAGGTTATCTTTCGTAGACTGGTAGGAGTCTAGTTTTAGATGATTATCTTTAGTTACCGGAGATTCGCCAGAATTGCTTTCAGTTAGTCTTTAATAAATAAAGGATACTCAGTTGCATTTTTCTTCACATGGTTTTATTAAAAAGCATGGGCTTGTTTATTGTTCCGAGTCATTGGTTGATGGATTTATCTAGTGACTCCTATAACTACTCCAGTTCCCACTTACTAGACACTGAAATAATAGATAAATCAAAGAAACTACCATTAAAAGAAAAGCTCTTCAATTAATTCAACATATCTTTGGCATCTTAGGGACTGGGTTCATATTAATCTGAATAGGATCCAAAGGTTAGTTAGAGATTGGACACCTCGGTTCATTGTTTCTTGAACCACTACCAACCTGCGAATCATGTTAGAGGGGAGATAACAAAAAGGCAGTTTTGCCAAAGGTCAAAGAGCAAAGAATGTTAGAATTGAGTGCATACTGATTGTCTGTGGTGGGTCATATAAATATCCAGCGAGGGTGATATGAGTTTTTGTCACTTTTGTGGAGGATATCAAGGTTTGGCTATGTTTACCTTATGCATCGCAAGTCTGACGTCTTCTTTGATTTTTCAAAAGAGTTTAAGACAGAAGCGAAAAAAGCAAACAGGTAAAAGAACTTAAAGCTCTTCGATAGGATCGAGGTGGTGAATACTCTCAAGGGAGTTTAAGGACTCGTTAAGACATTGGGGATAGTCTAACAGTTGACTTTTCGCCCCTCTCCCCCCTTTATCCCGTCTCATTTCCCCATTCTTGTACTTATGCCTTTTTTCCCTTTTTCTTCTCATGCAACCTCACTTTTCGTTACCTCTTTTTGCACCAGGCACACCACAGAAAATGGTGTTGCAGAGAGACAGGAACAGGACTCTTTTAGACTATGGTAAGATAGATGATGATACTCAACCGGCCTATATCTTTTTTGGGGATATGCACTAGAAGATAAACCATGTATCTTCTGAAACTTGGCACCTTCCAACGGCAGTTCCTTGACACCCAAAGAGTTGTGGAGTGGTTGCAAGCCTAGTCTCTAGCATCTCAGGATTTGGGGTTGTCCTGCTTATGTCAGGAAGGAAAATGCAGCAAATTTAGAAGCCAGGATATTAAGAAGTTTGCTGTTTTTTGATGGGATATCCAAAAAGGAAACAAAAGGGGGTGGATTTTATAATCCTAATGAGTAGAAGGTATTTTGTTAGCACAATGTCATCGACTTAGGGAGGATTACATGATGAACCACAAGCCTCGAAGCCAGAATAGTGCTTGAGGGAGATGGCTGGGGGACTCAGAGTACACCAGTAGCAGAACATGAAGCACAAGATAATATCCTAGCCACCAGGATACTAGGTTCCAAATCCAGTTCAGACACTAGAGCCTTGGCGTAGTGGGAGGACTGTCAGACAACCTAACAGATTAATGTTCTTGGGAGAAACCTTAGAAGTTATCCAGGCAAGAACATGGTCCCAATACCTACAAAGAGGCATTTAGGCGATATAGACGAGAGTCCATGGCAAACCGGTTAGAAAGCTGAGTGGAGTCTATGTACTCTCAATCAGGTATGGGAGTTAGTGGATCCACCGGTTCAAGTTAAACCAATTGGCTGTAAATGGATCTACAAACAGAAAAGAGGGTCCAGATGGTTAAAGTTGAGGACTTATAAGAAAGGTTTTGTGGCAAAGGGTTTTACTCAAAAAGAAGGATCGATAGGAGGGAAACCTTCTCACCGATAAGCCACGCTTAAGTCTATCCGGATTCATGCTCTCAATTGCTGCACATCTGATTATGAGGGATATGGAAGATGGATGTCAAGACGGCTTTTCTCAACGGCCATATTTGATGAGTGCATCTATATGGTGCAACAGGAATAGTTATAGAAAAGCCAAGAGCAAAAAAGGTGTGCAAATTGCTAAAATCCATTTATGGATTTAAAGTAAGCTTTCGTAGTTGGAACATACGTTTTGATCATACAATCAAATCTTTAGTTTTGATCAAATTGGATGAGCCATTGTGTCTATAACAAAGCAACGGAAACGTTGATGGTATTTCAGTACTGTATGTTGATGATACCTACATTAGGAAGGATGTAAGGGCTTATCGCAGTTCAGGTGGGGTTATCTCACAATTTTGATATGAAGGTGCCTTGGGAGAAGCGGCTACATCCTAGGCATCAAGCTTATGCGAGATTTGCAAGAATAGGATGTTAGGCTTATCTGAGGATGCATATATTGACAAGATGTGGTCAAGTTTGCTATGCATAACACCAAGAAAGGCTTCTTTACACTTTCAGAAACATTAGAGTTGCTCTTTCTAGGGATCAGTGTCCTAGACACCCTAGGAGGACAAACAGATGAGATTGGTGCCCTATGATTATGCAGAGTGGGAAGTTTTCTATGTATGAAGTTGGCACTAGACCAGATATCTTTGTTATGCAGTCGGGCATGGTCAGCAGATATCATCTAATCCAGGGAGTGAGGACTGGTGGCTGTGAAGCACATTCTCAAGTACTGAGAGGATTAGGATTATGTGCTTCATATATGGAAGTGAGGATGACACCTATTGGTTATAGTGATTCGGATTTTCATCAGATAGAGATTCCAGGAAGTCAACACTAGTTATGTGTTTACCCTGGTGGCAGAGCCATAAGTGGACGGAGTGTGAACAATCTTGCATTGCAGACTTACCATTGGAAGCCAAGGATTATAGCAGCTTGTGAAGCAAGCTAAGAGGCTGATTATGGCCAAGAAGTTTCTCTTAGGATTGGGGTAGTACCACTGGCAAAGGGACCTATAATCCTTCATTGGTGATAATAGCTGCAAGCAAGTGCTCAGTCCAAGGAGCGAGAGAATCATAAGAAGGGAAAGCACATTGAGCGGAAGTATCACCTTATCAGGGAGATAACTCAGCAATGAGATATAAATGACCAAGATTGCATTGGCAGAAGAACCTAGCAAGATCCTTTCACTAAGACTTGACCATTAAGATCTGAGTCTCATGTTAAAGGGGTTTGGGTTTGAGATGTAATAGGTCGTGGCTTTGGACAAGTGAAAGATGTTGGGTTTAGAGTGTGCCTTAAATCATTTTCAGAGATATTTATTTATTATTATAATAATGCTCTCTTTTACATTTGCACATACTGTTCTTGCATTTATTAATC
>CM018899.1:8797860-8808789 GCA_009663005.1 Actinidia chinensis
TTTGGGAATTTAGGCATTGACAAATTTTGTTATACTTGTGTCTATGATAATCGAGAAACGAAAGATAAAACAAAGAAGGTCCAGTTAAGAAATGGCTGTATTTTGATAATCAGAAAAACAACCTCAAATCAAAACTTCAAGAGTAATAAGGTGTCAATAATTCCAACTAATACTCAAACATGGTAAACCAAAATCAGTCTGATGAAGCTTATTCAATGCATGAAAGATCAATCAAATGCCCTTTGAATAAATGTTAATCACTCTGAAAAATGATCATTGGCTCTAAACTACAAGGACAATCTCCACCTTATAAGGATACGTCATGCACACGAGAGCTAAGTAAGATGTATTATTAGCATGCAGATGTAAAGCGAGGTTTAGACCTCTCTTTATGAGGATTTATGACAAAAACTTGTAAGTTTTTAACGAACAAAGGTGATCAATTATCCATTCAAAATTAGTTAATGCTAATGAGCAACGTATCTTCATGTCACAAGATTTCAATGGAAGCATTGAAAAGAGCGATGATTTCTTAAGAAATCTTAACACTTCTAATCACAGATAATAACATGAAAAGATATAGAAAAGGGTGAGGAAATACAATTCATAGTATCGAAACCAGAGGATACATCAACCTTTACGAAGACATCCAAGTGCTGCACAAGGATAGATAATTGTGATGATTAATACCTGAAAAATATTCAATTAAAACATAAAGCAAGGTTTGATATCATACTCAATCACGTGTTTTTTTTTTTACACAGAAAAGAAATCAAAGAAAATAACAAATTAAAATGAAAGATTACAAATTAACAAACATAAATCTACCAAAAAAAAAATATATAAAGAATGATCTCGTAACATGCTTGCCCACCCCCACCTAAGAGGTTGCATTGTCCTCAAAAGCACACAATCCAAGGTGAAGCACGGGGGTGACAAAAACCCTACGGAGGTGCAAACCATGACCAGTAGGGGATCAATGAGAGACCAACCGCCAATCAACCTCGCACGGAACAGACACCCCCCCTCCTCACTCAACATAGGGCTTTAACCCTTTGTCCGCTCGACTTGAAATGAAACAACATTGTCATTTTTAGGAATTAGGATTTTGTACTCAATAGCACCCCCCACCTGGCGAAAGATTCCGTGATCTGATATGGCACGGACCACGAATTCTCAAGTTTCCCAGCAAAAAGATTTAATCGGGAATTATAGAGAAGAACATTTGACAACATGAAGATGTTGTACGGTGAATTTGTTGCGTCATGACGAATATTTTTATTTGGCCTTTTGAAATTTTGGCATTTTCATAAGCATCATTCTTAGTCTCAAGTTTCATTAGTTGCAATTTCCGAAAGAGCCTGCTTCATCAATATTCTCATTGAAGTGACGGAATGGCCCAATAACGCCTGTGTTCTATCCCACCCGGAAGGGTGCACGCCTTTCGTACCAGCAAGCTAGAAGAAGAAGTACCCCTAAGATTGGTCTTATAAGCGGTTCCTATATGCCCATAAAGCATCCAGCCAAACCTTGAAAGACCAGTCTTGTGTCGGTTAGGATTAACCGGTTTTCTAAAAACTTGCTTATAATCTTCTGTTGCAAACTCACTTTGCCTGGGGGGGTCGGGGGATAAGATAGGCTATGTGCCAAACTCTTATGAACAATTCCATATTTTTCATGAGTACTCCATTGGCTTATTTACAAAAATGAGAATCACACCAAATCACTATTGATAATTCGAGGCATACCAAACGAGAAACAAAAAAATAAAAATGCATTTCTTTATAAAATGATTCCACAACTTGATGGTCATTGGCGTGCACGAAGGGATAGCTCACCCATTTGCAACCATAATGTCCACGCCCACCAAGATGTAGAGATATCCAAAAAGAAACTAGGAAATGGGCCCATGAAGTCAATGCCCCAACAATCAAAAAACTTTAAAATGAGAATAGGGGTAAGGGGCAATCATATGTTTTCCTCGTAAGGCTACCTTAGCCTTTGAAATCTAATCAAAGCTAAACAAAAAAGAATAGAACATCTTTGAACATTGAGGCCATATAGTCCACTTGTAAGATTTTGCCACCGTGTCTTGATAAAGAATGGCCCCACAGGCTTTGAGAAGACAAAATCTTATTACACTTTGAATTCATCTCAGGTACCATCTCCCACAATCTGATTGAAACAATTCTTTGAATAATATTGGTCGTCCAAAGAATTGTCTTATAGCCGAAAGAATCGTTTGTGTCCATTGAGGGACAACTTGGAAGGGATTGCTTTTGTGGCAATAGTGGTCTACAATCGGCATACCACCCGGTATTATCAAAGACTGATTCACAGCGGTTGCAAAACATAATTTATCATCAGGGAACGTTCACAATATAGAGAGTAATCTGTCTGGGATGCTCAAAAGGCAGGCTGTGATAAATGATCTCAAATACAAGTTTTCCACTCCCTTTTTGTCCCTATTCAAGATTAATGTCTTGAAGAAGGAGAAGTCCACCTCATCAATATAGGCTTTGCATCTTGCTTGAACAAGAGGTACTTTAATGAAAGGGGTCGGTGAAAACTATCACTACGCCCCACTAAGTACGATTCGAAACTTGTCCAAGGCAAAGACGATGGATAGCAATTTTTCTCAGTGGTGGCTATTAGTTCACTTGGGCTTCATTCAATGTTTTGCTTGCGTAATGGAGTCCATGAGGGTTCTTCTCATTTCTTGGCTAGAACGGCCCCACGGCGAGTCACTAGCATCAAACATTATTCAAAAAGTAGGCATCCAATCGGATGGGGATTATGGGAGCCCGTAAGTCAGAGTGATTTTTTCAATTCTCAAAAGCTATTTGACCGACGGAAATTCCATTTCGAATGGGAGCGTCTTTCGCCAAGAGGGCACACCAAAGGCCTAGAAATGGCATAGAATGATTGAATGCAATGTCTGTAAAACCTTCATGACCAGAAATGATCCTAACAGCTTACATACGAGGGGCAAGCTTTGGATTTGAGCTCTACTTAAGGATTACCTAAATTGCCCTTCCCAGAAAATGATGTGGCCAAGAACTATACCCGTGTGTCACCATGAAAGTGGGACATTTCTCCCAATTCAAAACAAGATGCTCTATTCAATCTTAAGTACCAACCAAGATTTCAGAGCATTGGGTCAGCAGGTGTCCCATACACTGAAAAAGCATCCTACCGAACCTCCAAAATTCGTTCACCATATCACTAACAATGCTATCATTACATCTATGAAAAAAGTGGCGGGGAGAATTGCATAACCCAAAGGGCATGCGCTTGTGTAATTGTAAGCAAATTGCCGGCTGGACACGTGAAGAGGGTCTTGTCTTGGTCATCCATGGCTATTTCCCATTGATATAGCAGAGGAAACCATCTAAGAAGCAATATAAGCCCGTCCAGATACCCTCTCTAAGACCTTGTAAAGGGATAAGGAAGGGGGAAAGAAAATGATTTGGTGGTTCACGGCATTTAAGCGCCGATAGTCAATGCCACATCCGCCACCCAGTTTGAATTCGGGTAGTATCAATTCCTTATTCTCATTTTTTGCTACCGTGACTCGCAGACTTTTTGGGAAAAACTTGGGTGGACTCACCCCCTTAGAACGGCAACTTGGGATATAATACCGCATAAGGAGCTTTGCAATTCACCCCTAAAAATTCCTCATAGGTGGCGTTTCAATCAGGCCGTTGCATTGGCGCACCGGCTTAGCCCCTTCCTCAAAATAAAGCGGATGAGTGCAAAAACCAAGGGGCTAATGAAGTGTTAAATCAGCGAGTGTCCAACCAGGCCTTTGGCTGTGCGTCTGAGGCAACTTCAAACAAATTTTTTCTCCGGAGCTTTCAGTTCAATGATGAGGATAAGCAATACTGGATAAGATTCACCTTCACCAAAAAAACATGATTAAGAGTAGAAGGTAATAAAGTGCTTTTCTTAGGTGTGTAGGAGCCTCAAGTTTCTGATGGTTGGGGCCTAGAGTGAGAGAGTCAAGAAGATCAAAAGTGGGCGGCCATTGACCCACCGTCATATACCGGACAAATTAGACCGTCTCCTCATTACCAAAACTCCCCAAGCTTTCTCAAACTTCCAAGTAGTCAAGGACCCTCACCAAACATCACATTCTAGCTAAGGGTCTTCTACACAATGTCTCTCAAAATTCTCTGCAATATGCGATCGTAGTAAGATTGATCGTCCCGCATAGCCTCTATAATCCACCTGGGTTTTCCTGCATAAAATATGTTAAGGTTCAAAAGCCCATATTTCCAAAGGACAACTCAAGAGACCCCCTCGCACATGGATGATGGCATACATGTGGCTACGAAAAGCGACCCCAAAAAATGATAGGAATATAGTTTTGGAATGGTGGGTACGCAAGGGTGAGTCATCTAAAACCACAAAATCCGCTGGTAGTAATAACTTATCAACTTTTACAAGACGTCTCACTCTCCCCTTGGGGCTTGATCTAGAGCGATTCTGCTAGTTGGAGTGTGATCCTAGTAGGATTAGCTCAACTTATCCCAATTTCTCATACACAGAGTTGGCAACAAAAATTCAACTCGATCCCAAATCAAAAGGCATCTCTATACTATGGTCTCCTATGACACATTCACGGTTAGACCACCCGGATCTTTATACTTTGGTGGGGCTCTGACTTGAACTAAGAATGGGACATCTCGTAGCAAGAAGGCATTCCTCTCACATTAAACCATCCTCTTAACTGTTGCATAAATCCTTGAGAAATTTAGCATAGAGGGCACTTGTTTGATTGAATTCAAGAGAGAGGTAAGATTTATTTGACTTGTTTGAAAGTCTTAATAAATCTCAGAACTCAAATTGTCTTTGGTGTTGGCTAAACGATGGGGGAATGGGCATGAGAAAAATCTCACGTTCATCCATAGACTTCCTCACTCTTAGGTTACTGAACCAAGGCATTTTCTTTTTTCCCTCCTCTCTCGACAATACACTCACACTCTTTATTTTCACAAGTTATGCTGATAGTTAACACCAAACCGTCCCGTTCAACTTACTTTAGACCTCTCCCACCTACCATTAGGATCAATAGAAGATAGTCTTGTCAATAGTCTTGCCACTTCTTTAATAACAGTGATGGCTTGAACTTGTCATGGCCAGAAGATGGTTGTGGTTGAAGATCTCAGCGCAATGCACAGCATAGATGGGTTTGGTTGAGGTTGGCAGGTAACTTACCCCTTTCTCAGTACAGGTAAGGCTTGTGTGAGAAGAGTCAAATATTGACTCTTAATGTCATCCCAAATCTATCAATCCCGTGACTTTACCCTCACCCTTGGGATGAATGAATCTTGCGAGGGTATCATCCAACGACCTTTAGTGTGTTCCTGTGGGGTTGATATGCGTGATTGAGCTTTTGAGGGGAGGTTGGAATCGGCTTGGTTCGAGTCGAGATGATGTAACTTGTGAAGGCTGGATAATCTGTGGTATGTGGTGGTGGATTGAGGTGCTGATAAGATTGAGGGTTGTGGAAACCCTCCTTATATTACTGGGAATGTTGAAGTCCCTCATTGCGCCATCCGAATTGGATGATGATTCTCAACCCCGGGTTGGTTAAGATATTGGAGTATGGGTTTCTTGCCCTTGGCCATAGTGACCAATAGGCATTGACTTGGCCATGCAAGGCCTCCTGAATACATGGAAGAACCTGGAAACGAATGGTATCGGTGTCGTGCTATTGGGTTTCAACACACAGCACAATCAATTCTCTTAACTCTCAATTTCCAACTGCCATTAACCTTTGATAAACTATAGGGCCTTCTAAATTCTTGCATGGTGGCAAAGCCTAGAATTCACATCGTCAACCTATTTCTATTGGTATTTTTCCCCTTTTGCGTTAGGCTACCATCGCGTTTTGAGTCCCTGTGGAAGGACCAATCTCTAGTCAAATTGCGAGGCGGTAATCAAAATAGGAATAAGCTCATGAGGTTGCTATCCATGAAAGTCCTGCGCCCACATGGTCTTGAAAATTGTTTTAGTTGGTGGGCGAAGAGAGGCGTCGTAATATGTTGAGTACGTTGCCATTCTCAGCAAGCCATGTGTGGCCAGAGGTTGAAGCTCCTTCAAAACGCTCCCAACATGGAAAGAGTTTACTCCTACACATTGGGAGAAAATTGGAGGATGGATTTGGAGTTCTAAATGCTTCAGTCTATGTTCGGAACAAATAACTTTTTCAAACAAATTAGCTCCTTGAGAGTTTGCCAGATCGGGGATAGAAAGTGGTTCTCAAAAGAATTGTGAACCAGTCCTTGCAGTATATTTAAACAAAAAAGGAAAAAAAAGTTTGAGAAAACAAAGATTTCCCTTGACAAGAATTGTCCATCACTTAATGAGCCATGCATCTTCAAAGTCCGTAATCAAGGGCACTAAGGCTTTCCGGAATCTTACCCCATGAAATTGAGGGGAAAGCAGCATCTGACATCCTACCGGTGTATTTGGTCAAACCCAGTAGCGTGAGTGGGGTGGAAAAAAAAAAGATGGAACTCGGGTGCTTGACGCGGCGGGTTCATGCAATCTCTCAATGTTCGGAATGGGGAGCTCTAATACCCCATGGAGGCTACAGCTTACATGTTATCACCCCCTAAGACAAGTTGTGCCGGATTTGGAAGAGGATTTTGCGGCACTCCACCCATGGTGGATTAGTATTGCATTGGATTTGGGTGGCCAAAGGTGGTACCCCTCCCTCTTCATTTTGGTCTTCCATGGAAAAGCGTATTCTAGGCAACCCTCCGACGATTTTCGGGTGAGGTGCGGTTTAACTGGGATGGTGTCGACCGTAAAAGGCGTCGTGGGCTGCGATATAGGCCCCCGAATGAGAACTTGCATATGAATGTGCATAGTAGCCTAAATCTAGGTCACACATCAACTCAATATCTTTTTTTTTTATTTTTGTTTTGGTTTTGGTTTTTTTAAAAAAATTTTTTTTTTTATTTGAACGATCAAAATCCAAACAGTCAACATCGGGGGGTAAAGGTTCAAAATTCGATTTTTTTTTTTTTTATAAACAAAAAAGTTTTTTTTTTCTTTTGTAGTGATTTGGCCGTTCTTTCAACTCCACGGCAAACGGCCGGCCAAAAAACTTGATCTCTCGCCAAAAGTGCGGCTGAGATAGGACCAAGAGAAGGCCGGAAGAGTAGTATAACTCGGAGTACGAGGCCGATCCATAGGGAGTTCGTTGTGTGTGAGCAAAGAATGAAAGGAAAAGCAGTGTTCCCTCTCAATACTCACAAAGGACGAACAAAAAATATTCTAAAAAATTAAAATCTGATGTTTTTAGATTTGTTTTGAGTTCTAACTATTTGACAAATACAAAATAAAAGCTTGATAAAATTCGTTGTTGTAAATTAATGTGAAATTATTCTCGGAGTTAAGCGTTTCAACTGACATGTGTCTTGGATTCAAGGTGAGAAGTTTTAAAACTCAAATCTTTCAAATTCGTCGTGAGTCTCGAATTCGGGGAGATAGCATGAAAACCTCTTTGTTCTTTAAAAACTTCATTTTCTAGATTAGATCTGGTTGTTAAATTCAAAGATGAATACCATCGATCACGCAATTCGTCTACTAATACTAGGCTTAGCATAAGCGTTGCCGACCAAATCAATCATCAAGTTTTCTCAATAATTTATAGAACAATGAAAATAAACGAATGATTAAAAAAACCTGAAGATATAACTTTTTTAAACCCAAAATCTCAAATCCTTTTTATCCAAGACCTTCAACCAATTTTCACAATCAAACCCAATGATATAAAAATTTTTAGCTACTCATCTTAATTCTGAAAATCTTGAAATATTTAAAATACTAAATACAAATTATAAAAAAAAAATAAAAACTTACAACAAATTTAGATACTTTAGATATGAATATATAACCCAAATATTAAAGAGAATGAGAAGCCAACAAAAAGCTAAAACATAAAGCAAACGAATAAATAATAAAGGCAGAGAATCAGAGTATACCACCATAAGGCAAGTTGAAAAAAAATAATAAATAAGAGAACTAAACAGAAAAATGATAAAGCAAATTTAACCTAGCCATTCAGCGGAAAGAAACTTGTAACACGATAAATAAGCAATAAAACCGCGGCACATGGCGAATAAACGTCAGTTGTGGTGGTTTCTATAAGCAGTAAAAAGAAACGACGTTAATAAAATATAAGCACGTAAATAAGCGAAAAAACAGTCAGTCGTGGAGATAGACATCGCCCCAATATGGTGGTAAAGAGTAAGCCCAATGATAAACTTCTCCGGGAGACGCATATAGAGCGAAAAATTAAGAACTTTAGAACTAAAAACAATATCTGAACTACAACAAGGAGAGAAAGAGACCCTCTTCAACAAAGTGGGGAACACTAAAACGTCAAACGTCAAAACGTGATGCTAAACGTTCGGGCAGCCGAAAAAACCACACGCGGGAGAACGCCCCCGAAGCATCCTTGGAAGAACAGGAGAGGGAAAGAATCCAAGAGAGATGGAGGAAAAGCCCGGATGGGATGGGAGAGAAGAATGGGAGCCATTATTTTTGACTTTCTAATGTGACCAGGCTAATTTCAAAGTCATACAAAAGTTGCTTGGCTTGTCCATCATACTGACAAATGATGTTTTTGTCTCTTGGAGATTGAATGTAGCTTTGAAAAATTTGGAACATGACATCGCGCCAACTCATGATCAAAATCCCGCCGGTCGGGAAGCCGGACCGGTTGGAGGGTAAGGTCGGTTGACTTCTAATTCTTTTCTGAATAGTCGAAATTGTTGAATTTTCTTACAACTTGTTAATTTCTTTCGCCAAATTTGTTGTGTTATCATGGGCTTGGGCGAATAACTAGGGAAGCCGTGTTCAAACAATTTGGGCAT
The DNA here is from genome assembly GCA_009663005.1 of Actinidia chinensis. Classification (NCBI taxonomy): domain Eukaryota; kingdom Viridiplantae; phylum Streptophyta; class Magnoliopsida; order Ericales; family Actinidiaceae; genus Actinidia; species Actinidia chinensis. The sequence continues at coordinate 8,806,755 of CM018899.1, forward strand.
CTGATTCATCTCCCAACCCGGGGTCGGTTGGCTTTTCTATTTTTGTTCTTTTTGATTGTATAGCTCATGTACCTACCAAAATACACACAAAAAATATAATCACAAAAAGATCTACCTAAAATAACAAAATTAATGCTAATTAAGTCTAACAACGTACAAATTAAAGAAGATTTATAATTACACTTTATGGTGTAATCAAAACGACATCGAAAAATTCCGCTCATTTCCTGGGTTTTTTGATCACCTCGGCGTTTATCACGCATGGACCCAAATGTAAACAGAGCACTTTTGCCGCGCACGTCTGCTAGGTATTGCTCCACACGTCGAGGTGACGACAACTCATGTCATGACTCGCAAAACCGTATAGGATGATGATATCCACTCGAGATGGCAGAAACAACATAGATGACATAGGACGAGTTACGACCATCTTAGGAGGGCCTGCATATTTCATAGTGGAGTTCAGACGGGATTTCTTATGGGCTAGTGAAACTATAATGTTGCTTGCTTGGGACGAGGTACTTCCAATGAGCCGCTGCCCTCTCGGCAAAGACTACGTTTTTCCTTCCATGCCGTAATCATAAGGCATATTAAACTTTTACAAATATGCCCTGACTCAAACTAGTCCCTAGTGGTTGGCAAGAGACATGATATGTGTCTCTGTTCGCTTGTGGCTATCAGGTGACCGATTACCCGCCACCCATATCTCTGGGTAGGTTAGGATCTTATTCAACGTGTTAACAATCATAGGCTTGATTCAAAATTAGTGGATCACGGCAAAGCCCCGCCGCACCCTCATAGGATTAAGGTGTGGGGGGGAAAAGAGAATTTCTCTTTGTCCGAGAATAGACTAGGAGTTTGAGGCTCCTAGAGATCTCGAGACTTCAGAGTTTCAGAGGTTCCCGTGGGAGTCCTTCTAGTTAGCAAATTGTCATCATGGTAATTTCGTCTGAACAAGGATTCTTGGTTTTTTGGTTCTAAAAGGTGTTGATCAATGCCTCGATTTCGATAATAACAAAAGATTGGTGTTGTGCTTAAGTATTGACTTAGCGTGGCCAGTTACCTAAGAATTATGAACTAACCTAAATTGGATCAAAGGGAAAAACTGGAAACACTTTCACCAGAAAAGTTTCGACACCTTGTCAAAGGTGTCGACACTTGAGACTGGGGAAGCGGTAGTAAATACAATTTCAAACATAGTTTAAAACAAGTAAAGGAAAATAATAGATATCCTGGATCGACCGTCACGGTAGTTATAAATATCAACACAACATGGGAAAAGAAATCTTGAACGATTGTGTGCCCGAAGTGAATCTATACTCAAGGCTAAGGAAATCAAACGAAACTATTTTCTGGGATAAGAAGTGTTAACACCTAATACAGGATGGATAGAAGTGGAATCTGAAGTCAGAGTGAGCAATCGACTCAGCATGAGGGATTAAGTGTAGACAACTGGGGATGGAAGGGTCGACACCTGAGTATCAGTGACAACAATTATAAAAATAGACTTGAAGTGTCGAACCTTTGGACCTTCAAGCAAATTATTTGAAGCTGTTGACACATGGGTTAAGAGGTGTGCGCTACATGGAAACAGTGTCTAAAACTTGAGGAAAGTGTCCAACACATGAGTTATGAGTGTCGACACATCGACGACAAGAGGATAAAATGAGAAATGGAGGAAGAAAGTGTCGACCAAATCGAGAAGTAGCAAAAACTTTTGACGAACTGATGAAAAGTGTCGACACATGGATATGGTGTAAAACCTAAAGATAGAACTAAAGAAATTTTGTGAGAAGAACGAAAACTACCGTCAGACTTCAGATGCGAATATTTACGGACATAGAGATCAAATACGAAAACATTTGCAGTATTATCAGATCTTGACAGTCAGCTTTCTAATTGAAACTAAAATCATGACCAATTCGAACGTATGGAAGAAAGTTATGATTAAAAAAGCATGCTCCTATTTTTGAAACAATCTGTTGTAAGCTAATTTCAGGAGTCAATTATCTACATCTTAGAATCCAATGAAAAA
>CM018899.1:8808889-8811389 GCA_009663005.1 Actinidia chinensis
AAGGAAAGAAAACATAATGATGATGCTGGGAATATGATGTTGGGAAGAAGATGTTGGGATCATTGTGTTTGGGGAAAATTCAAACGGTAAGGGATCCAACGGAGGAGCTCTCAGGCTTTGTTTGGTTTACACCAAATTAAATTTCTAATTTTGGATCCAAATTAAACCCCAATCTCACTATAAGCCCAACATCAATTACATCTAGGTCCAATTATTCCAATGTATCCCAATAAAAAAAAAAACAAAAAAAAAACTTAGGTCCACTAATCCACATGTGGCCTAATTAAATTTTATAAATTTGCAATAAAAAAAAATAAAACCTTACAGATAGTCTAGTAACAACTTAGTCCCTCAACATGATAAGGGTTAGTGCGTGATGGTATCTTGCACCTGCGCCATCCCAATGGCAAAGGCATGAGGAAGTATTGCCTTTACAAGATGGCGAATGTTTAAGGTAGTGATGTTGCAAAGCGATGCAAGGCGCAAGCAAAATGGTGCCTTAATGCACTATAGTATGGGCTGTGAACAAATGAGAGCATGGCATTGACATGGACTCAACACGTTGGTGGAAAAGATTACTGGTTACTTAGACTCAGGCGTGGACATTCCTGGGCGCACAAAGGACATGTGCACAGATAGGTAGTTAATAGCAAAATAGTTGCTTGTGTTTGGTTATTACACTTGTAATGATTATATGCATGTATGAAACAATTATTGTAAGGGTCAAAATGTCATAAGCAGTTAGGGCTGACAGTTCTAACTGCATGTAAAAGTCTCTATAAAAAGGGATGGTGTGTGGCAGGATTGAGGTAGAGAGTTTCTATATTATTGCTGGTGTAATAAAATATTGGGATTGAGTTTTTGTAAATTATTGTTGTGCCTTCTGTAACCTCATTATATGTGTGTGAAGTTTGGCTAAAACTAAGTGTGATACTTAGTGCCATCATAGGCAAATTTGAGTCAAAAAATTGACAATGTGACACCTACCATGGTAAATGGTTGTCTCTTCATTGGTATCTCTTCGACGTGAATAGTTGTAACATTTTGCTGGTGTCACTTCATCTTTTATATATATACTACATTCTCATTTGATTCAAGGGATCATTTAGATTGAATATATTCAATTCAAAGCGTGAAAATCTTGTCTAGGTCAGTCAGTAACAAGAGAGTTCCTCTATTGTTTGGTTCGCCGTGCAAACAAATTATAGTGCTGCTCTTGTTTTGCAAAAAGATTGTTGTATCTTGGGAGACAAACATCTAGTGATCGTGAGCACCCTAGCGAAAGCGAAATCTGTCTTAGGAAAATGTGTCTAACACAGGCCTCAATATATCTCTTCGAATGTCTAACACAGGCCTCAATTATAATTTTTTCAATATTGATGCAACATAGAAAGGTGATTGTCTATGCTTCGCGATAGTTGAGACCGCATAAGAAAGAATATCCGACCCATGATTTAAAATTAGCCGCAGTGGTTTTTGTATTGAAGATTTAGCGTCACTATTTGTATGGAGCACATGTGAATTTTCACCGACCACAAGAAGCTTGAAGTAAACTGTGTGCCAGAAAAGAACTGAACATGAGGACAAAGAAGGATGGCTCGGTTGATAAAGACTATGACTTCTATTAAGTACACCGGGAAAGGCCAACATTGTGGAAGATGCTTTAAGCCGAAAGTCGACAATCAATCAGCATGGTTAGTTACGCGCGAATGCCCTTGTTCATTGAGCTGGGAGGCCGAGATTGAAAGGTTGACCAGAACCAGCTTGATGCTTCCGACCATGATCGCTCAACCGACCTGATGGAAATTTGCCTAAAAGCAACGGCAATCAGAAGATCAATATTTGTGAAGTTTATGAGGAGATGTTAGTGAACCAAAGCCAGATTTTACCTTGTAGGATGGAGCACTTAAGTTTCAAGATCGCTTATGTATTCCAAATATACCAGAGGTCAAAGACGGGTTTTGGAGGAAGCCAACACATACCAAGTCACATAACATCCAAGAGAACAAAAATGTATAAAGATTTGAAAGAAACCTTTTGGTGGCTGGAATGGAAGAAGGAATAGCAGAACTTGTGTCAAAATGTCTACCATGTCGACAAGTTAAGGCAGAAAATCACAAGGCCAGCAGGATATTGAATCGCTACCAATACCAGAATGGAAAGGGGGAGAAAATCACTATGGACTTTGTAGTCGGATACCGAACTGCCATGGGGTTGTATGCCATTGGGGTTATTGTAGATCCCCTCACTAGTCAGCCACACTTCCTTGCAATGAAGACAACGTATTCCTTATCGAGTACGCAAACCTTACATAATAGAAATTATTCCAACTTCCGGAACGCCAATTTCTATGTTTTAGATCGAGAATACGAGGTTTGTGTCGAATTTGGAAAAAGTTTGCAAAAAAAAAAAAAAAAAATCGAGACTCTAGGCACTAAGCTAAATTTGAGCCATTGCTTTCCATCACAAATGGATAGACAGTCAGAGGAGAACTATCAGA
>CM018899.1:8821389-8826389 GCA_009663005.1 Actinidia chinensis
CGAACGCTTAATACATTTTCTAAAATTTTCTTGCTGGCATTCAAACGCTGATTTGTTGTTCATTTTGGATTCGAACGCTTAGTCCAAAAATCATGTCCAGCATTCGAACACTGTACAGAGGGTTTGAACGCTAAGGCTAAAATACAATTTTGTGAGATCTTTTCGACCATGCATCTTCCATTCCATCCCGAGCTATGGATGAACACTTTTCTTCAAGATGATTCTCAACCATGGCTCTCGATACACGGGCTCGCACTCTGTTGTACTTTTATGACTCCAATTCCTTTTTTTATCAACATTAACCTACAATGAACTCGAACACAATTATAAGTACGAATCAAAATAAAAAGGCATAACTAAACTAAATTAGGGCCAGCTTAGGGTAATTTAGCTGTGCTTGGACTACAATTATGCAATCCAATCACTTGCTTCCCAAATATGTATGTTTTCAAGCGTAAAAACATGTGGTTAATGCAATATAATACTTGGAATACCTGAGGTCAATTCTCCATAGGAAATTAGTAATAAGCCGAATTTTATAAAGTAAGTACACGAAAAATTGAATATTAATGCCATGAAAAAGGTTTTGATTTGGGAAATTGTTGGTTTCATTTATACTATGGTGATTTAGTAAGCTCGATTCCTTCTTAACTTTAGTAGGTGAGTTTATTCTCTCATTTTAACTCAACCACGTCTCATTTTTACTATGATATTGGTTGGAATATTTAGCTTTAAAATCATGTGTTTTTATACAATTGAGTATTTGTGAATGATTAAGGCTCGAGATATTTTATTAAACCTTGCATGCAAGGACTAAGCATCAATGACCAAGGCAAGCTTGTTGACACCTGATCAAGATATATAACCAGTAAGACTGAAAGATTTTGCCTTTAAATATTTACAAATAAGCATTTCAACTATTTTGAGAGAACTAAACCACCAACCTAGGTCCAAAATAAATCTAACTCATGGACCAAGCCAATTCGTGCCAACCATTAATGTGTGAGTTGATTATGAATTAAGGTAGACTACTATAATAGAGGTAAACCAAGAGTAGAAAAATGAAAAGATAAGAAGCACAACTAGTTAAGATTAATTACAATTTTTTAAAATTGACAACAAGAAATACCTGAAATGGTCTAGGTGGTTCGAACTCCTATCATTGGGGCGTTCAGACGCTTGAGCATTCGGACGCTGTTCTTGGGCGTTCGACGCTCACTGGGTTTGACAGTTATGAACATAACTGATCCTACGATTTCTACCAACATTCACCCAAATTTAACTCCAATCTTCTGAGGACTAATAGAAATCTAAATACCACTTAAGAGCTATCATACTTCAATTTCAAACTAAAGTAACCATTAATCACAAGGGATCTAGTTATTAAACCAATTAAACCCTAAACTATACAAATACATAAATATTCATGTGCTTTAAGGTTATACCTTTCTAAATCGAGCTTGAGCCTCTAATGGCAGAAAATTAAACTTCCCAGCTCTCCCTTCTTCTTCTTCTTCTCTCTTTCTTCTCTTTTTCTTCTCCTCTCTCTCGTCATGTGTGTTTGTATATGTGTGTGGAGTGAAGTGTGTTTTGTGTATATGTTTGCTGATAACACAAATGGGAAATGCATCCCATGTGGCTCACCCCCTTTGTAACTTCGGTGTTCCCTTTTTTCTTGTCCATTTATTAAACTATTGGCATTCGAACGTTTCCTTTAGCGTTCCGGTGACGCTGGAGTTTCTGAAACGTCCTTTTAGGCGCTCGGACGCTAAGAGGATTTTTGAATCTGGCTTTTGAACTCCTTTGCTTACGGTCGAAGCATGCGGACCTGAAATTTTCATTTTTGCCTGTGCGTTCAACTCCCTATGGGCGTTCGAACCCATGAATACAAACTAGGTAGAAGACCTTTAAATCTTATCTGAATTATTCTAACTATCTCGGGTCTTTTTGACTCTTAAAACTTTTGTTACGTTACTTCATTGGCATACACGCCGAAATTTCTTACGATTTTATGAAACTTTACGGATTCGGGGCATTACATGAGGGAACTCTAAAATCTTCTCTCATTTATGCCAGGCTCTACACTCAAAGGATTGATCAACTGAAGATACCTGTTGGTTAGCAACTACCAAAAATTCAATAATTCGATGGCAAAGGTAATCAAAAACAACATATTGCCCATTTCATGGAAACGTGCAACAATGCTGGAACTGATGGAGATCTTCTCATCAAGCAATTTGTTCATACACTCAAGGAAAATACTTTTGATTGGTATTGTGATCTCAAGCCTTGCATAATTGATAGTTGGGAGCAGTTAAAACAAGAATTTTCGAATCGCTTCTATAGCACTGGTCGCACTATTAGTATGATTGAGTTTACCAATTCTTGCCAATGAAAAGATGAACCGGTCGTCGATTATATTAATGGATAGAGAAACTTGAGCCTGAATTGCAAGCATAGGTTATGTGAGACTTCTACAATTGAGATGTGCATTTAAGGCATGCAATGGGGTCTGTGTTATATGGCGACACGAGCACATGATATGGAACTTAGCATTGCTGCTAATGGAAGTCAATGACTACTTTTTCAAGATCACTACAAAGGAGAAATCAAACCCCCAACAATTGAAAAAGGGGTAATAAGTCTTTCTCTTAGCCAAATACCAAAAATTCAATGACTATAATCACTGCATCAGTCAAGATCTTTACTAAGTCCAAAAAGAAAGAAGTAAAGAAAGTTGATTCTACCCAAGAAAAATGAAAGAAAAAGCTCACGCTGTAGAGATACAAAACAAAAAGTACCCTTTTCGTGATGTTGAAATCCCTAAAATGCTTGATCAACTACTAAAACTGAACGTCATCAAGCTCCCAGAGATGAAGCGACTTGAGGAGGCTGGGAAGATTAATGATCTAAACTATTGCAAGTACCATCATTTGGTTAGCCATTCTACTCAACGTTGTTTTGTATTGAAAGAAAGAATTTTAAGATTAGCCAGCCAAGGGAAGATTACGCTGGAAGAACAAAAAGAAGTGGTAACTACTAACCAAACAACCATTGTCTTTGGATCCTTTGATCCTATGACCGCAAAGAGACTCAGAAGCCTAAAAGACTCATTCTTATATAATCAAGATTAGAAATCCAATTTAGATTGATTGACCCAGTTAACCTTGCATCTCCTCCACTTGCAACGCTGCCATCCATAAATAGGGGCAATGATGATAATGTGATAGAGTCGACCAGCTTAGATGACGAGGGATGGACCCTTGTCACCCGTAGAAGAAAAAGAAACCCAAAGTCACATCATTCTTAACACGTGTAATCAAACCATGTTTTCGCTAATCCTAAAGCAAGGAAGCAACAAAAAAAGAGAAAGCCCAAGAATGCAGCATTCGCATTGCCAAAGGATTCATATATCCAAAAGCAACACACCCCTATTACCTTGTAAGAGTTCTTCCTAAAGTCAATGTCAAGTTGATGTAGTCGCATGTAATGATGTAAATGTTGAAGAATCCCCTAAGCAGGTTGAGGACTCACCTTCTTCACCTACACAGATCCAAATTGAGCATGATGATCTTTCTTGTTCAAATAATTGTGTTACTTGCATATCAAAAATCACTTTCTCAAATAAAGATTTGTTGCTTGGTTCAACACCACACAATAATCCTCTCTTCATTACTAGATACATGCGAGAGCAAAGAGTCAATAGGATGCTCTTGGATGGTGGATCAACTGTTAACATTTTACCACTTCGTGCTATGAAAGAACTTGGTATCACAATGGATAAGCTTTTCCCTTATCGCTTGATGATATAAGAGTTTAATCAAGGAGGACAAAGAGCTGTTGGAGTTCTTCATCTTGACTTACTCATCGATGACATGACATCAAGTGTATTATTCCACGTCATTGATGCTTAGACTTCATACAACATGCTGCTAGGACAACCTTGGCTCCATGAGAATGGTGTTATTCCATCTACCCTCCACCAATGATCCAAGTATTGCCGCAACGGTGTCATAAAAATGATTGTTGACGATGGTAAACCTTTCACTAAAGTAGAATCACGTTTTGCCATTGCTAAGTCTTACATGGCGAATATCATCGTAAAAAGGATTGTTGCCGATAACAAACCTTTCACTAAAACAGAATCACATTTCGCCATTGCTAAGTTTTACATGGCAAATATCATAGTGAAAGAGTTACAACCTGTCGTCTCTTCATCAACCTACAAGTTTCAAAAGTGTAATGAGGTCCTAATCCTTGAAGACTTTACTTTCATCAAGAAAAAGAAGGGAGTTGAGGGAAAAAATCATAACGAGGATAAGAAGCATGAGATCAAAACTTCAAAGGCGCCTCCGGTTCTTCGCTATATGCCCAAGATAAGAAATAGTGAGGATCAAGCTCTAAAAGGTGTGACTTTTCCTATCACTAGCTTTAACCAGACAAAGCTTTCTACGCCATTAAAGGGATTCATGCGACCAGCACAAAGTACTGAAGTGGAGCGTGGTGATATGGCTTCACATATAACAAAAGAAGGTTTTGATCCAATTGCCTACAAACTTCTCGCAAAGGCCGGATATAGTCCTCAAGAGTCAACTGCCTTAGGGAAACTATCATCTAAAGCCATTGGAAAAAAATGTGAGTGATTTAAATTCAACTCAAAACATACTCAAGCAAAAGTGTTATGCTGTTCAAAATTCTCATACTAGCCTTAGGTACACTCTACCTACTCCTGTGCGTATTGTGATAAAGAAGTCAAGCAATCACTATATCACAACTGAAGAAAATGCTTCACCAACTCCAACCAAGCCTTCTATTTTTGATTGCCTGGGTAAACCAAAGTCAAGAACCTTAATCTTTAATCGATTAGGGCCATCAAGCACGATCCCTACATCACCTATTCCACGAAGGTCTATGCATGAAAGGATAGGTGTATCAAGTTTCTCTAAACCTAAGGAAGCTAAGAAAAGAAAAAATGTAATTTCTTTCTTAGAGGATGATGA
>CM018899.1:8828889-8836389 GCA_009663005.1 Actinidia chinensis
GTCACTTCATTATTAATTAGAAAATTATAAAAACAATTTATTTATTATTAAATTTGGAGTAGTTACCAAAACAAGTTCATTCTTATTTAATCAGGAATGTAAAAATGTTGATCTATTAAATTTGGAGTTGCAACAGTTTGCAAATTAAGTCAATTCCTTATTTAATTAGGAATTGTAAAAACTAAATATTCTTTATAAATTTGAAGTTGCAAAATAAGTCAATTCCGTATTTAATTGGGATTGTAAAAACATGCGTTATTCCATATCAAATTTGGAGTTACAAAATTAAATCAATTCGTAGTTAATCAGGAATTGTAAAAACAGCTATTCCTTATTAAATTTGGAGTTGCAAAATTAAATCAATTCCTTATTTAATTAGGAATTGTAAAATATGTTTATTTTTTATTAAATTTAGAGTTGCAAAATCAAGTCAATTCTTTATTTAATTAGGAATTGTAAAAAATACTTATTCCTTATTAAATTTGGAGTTGCAAAATTAAGGCTCCGTTTTGTAATACTTAAAAGACATGATTTATTTAATCTTGCTACCAAAAAAATAAATATTTTTTGACTTTTTGCTTTTCTGGTTTACTTGATTAAAAATAATAAAATCATAAAACAAACACGCCAGTTTGGCTTGCTTTTTGCTTATAAAGCATAAAAAAGCCATCTAACACACTGTTATCAAATGGAGCCTAAGTCCATCCTTATTAATTAGGGAATTATAGATGTAAATATCCCAAACAACAAAAACCAAGATTAAAATTTATAACGAATTAATTTTAAATACAACAATATTTTTGCAGTAAATTTTTTTAAAGTATGGTGCCAAATTAAAACGATAATACGACATATTATGGATCCGTCGGGGTGACACGGTGTCAATCACCATGAGAGTATATGTGTGCAGGTATAGTGCCGAAGTGTTGGCGTGAGACATCAAAAGAAAGAGAGAACAAAGAGAGAACCGAGAGGGGAGGACATGTGCAGAGTGGTGTAGGGGGGTGTGGGTGTGTAGTATGGTGGGGCATGTGCACATGGTGAGAGGGGAGATAGCTGCTGGCAGAAGCTCCGGGGCGTGATTTGTGTGAGTGTGAACATGCTGTTGGCGCAGCAACTTTAAAATACAAAGGGAAAACTTCCTTAAGTCAATTCACAAATGAAACAGAAACATCGTAAAGGAGAAGAAAAGGGAAAAAAAGAGGAAAAAGAAAGGACGAAGAGAGACCGAAGAAACGGGGTTTTTTTTTTTTTTTTTTTTATGGTATCGAAAAAAATCTACGGTAAAAATTAAAATTCCTTCTAAATTCTAAATGTTAGTCTTATTAGCAAATATAGTGTATTAAGTTATACTCCGAAAATATTACATTTATCGTATTCTTTTAAAATTAAAAGTTGAAATTCGGAATTTGATTTTCACTGTGAACAGTTTGCCTATTTTGACCTTAACCTTTTCTACGATTGCCCAAATACTCGATTGAAGATTCGTTTGGAGAAAGATTGGAAAGATTCAAATTATCATAAACTGTTATGAAGAGCATTATTCCCAATTCATATTTAAAAGGGTCTAAAACATAAATGGACTTGAAAGGGACCTGTACGAAAACTTGGACTGAAAAAGTTAAACAGAAGGAAACAGAAAGGCTTTGAGATTTTATAAAATAGTTACGTAGTTAGAAAATTGGAGAAGTTATAGGTGTAGTAAATTTATATGTCTAAGTATTGTGTATTAAGTTGACCAATTAATTGAAATTATTTGACTCGTGCCCAACACTAATTTGAAAACCCTAACTATGGTCAATTATCATGTTTCGCAAAAAAAAAATAGAAGAATTCGACCGAATTTATAAAAATAAGTGAAATGACATAATAATGCATAATATTTACTATAAACACATATTATGATAGTATATTAGTCTAAAAATATTGGAGTCAAATTATAATTTGATTGAAATTTTATTAAAAATAAATTAACCCAAATGGCTTGTTTTTGAAAATTTTAAAATGTTTGCAAAAGAAATTCAATGCTAAACGAAATTATAAAAATGTTAATATATTCATTCGCCCGCAAGAAGCATATTAAATCTGACCGTATCGAATATTCAACGTAGGACCCGAAATTCCAGGAACGTAGTCAGAACGTTAGCCCCGGTGTGTAGGAGAATCTTGGCATATTCTAGGTTCGAGTGCTTGTTATTGTATTACATCGCATAAAAGGACTGTTTTATATGTGAAAGCATGGCCTTCGTGGTTTTAAAATGATATGTTTTAGGTTAAAAGCTCATGCTTGTTTGATATACCATGAAATTATATGAAAATGATATTTGTGAAGTATTGTTTTAAAGTAGACAACATAGTTCATTACGAGCCCGGCGTTAGGGGGAGAATATAGCGAGGTTGATGTAATAAGGAGATAATGACAGCCAGATGATTGTGGGATGATGATGAATTTTAACAAAGGTTTAGTGTCGCTCCCTATGTTAGGGTGTCGTTGAACGGTAGGTGTGTCGACAAATTGGCAATCGTAAATGAATGTAAAACTTGATGTATAGTTGGAGTACTTGAGCCATTGCATGCGCCCGTGGGGGATTGATTTTATTTATATCTTGACTGATAGTCAAGGGATGGACCTATGGTGAGCCAGGGATTGACAAATAAGTGGTTTTCATTCGTGTTTAAATGAACCTGATTTTCATATATTTTCGAGGGTTGCATGTATGTTTTATATACCTGACTCACACTGCCTAGTGCCTTAAGACGTTTGTCGAACGTACACTCATTTCAGGTGATGATGAAAATGGGGAGGACGCGACTAGGGAGGTGACCCTAGTTATGTAACGAGTTTTGATAGTCCTGTACTGTTGATAGTTATAGGAACTTTACTTTTTTTATGTTTTGAACTCTGTACAGTTTGGAACTTGTATAGTTAAACTGATTACAGTTGTTGGTGACGGTTGTGCGGTTTGTGGCCATACCGTGTTGCGTTTTTGTATCGAAACCATGACATAGTTGTATATATTGACACGTCAGTCTTTGTTTTTATTGGATGCTTCCGCATGTATTTCATCAAGCAATGCAGTGAATGATGTTAGTAAGTCCCTAAACTGCATCGGTGTGAAAAGGCCTTAGTGGATGGGATTTCATGGCCGGTCAAGTGGCAACTGTATTATTGGTGGGACCCAGTGTTATAAGGGTCGGGCGTGACAATTAAAGATGTTTATTTTTATTAAAATTAGATTATAAAATCAAGTCAATTCCTTATTTAATCAGAATTATTAAACAGTATATTCCTTAGTTTAAATTTGGCGTTGCAAATTAAGTCAATTTCTTATTGATATTAGGAATGTAAAATATGTTTATTTCTTATTAAATTTGGAGTACAAAATCAAGTTCAATTCCTTATTTAATTAGAAATTGTAAAACATGCTTATTTTTTAATAAATTTGGAGTTGCAAAATCAAGTCAATTCATTATTTAATTAGGATTGTAAAATGTGCTTATTCCTTATTAAACTTAAATTTGCAAAATCAAGTCAATTCTGTGTTTAGTTAGGAATTATAAAATATGCTTATAAGTTTAAAAACTTCCTGCGAAAAAACTGGTATCAAACGGAGCCTAAGTCAATTCTTTATTTTATCAGGAATTGTTAAATATGTTTATTCCTTATTAGATTTGGAGTCCCAAAATCAAGTCAATTCCTAATTTAATTAGGATTGTAAAACATGGTTATTCCTTATTAAATTTAGAGTTTCAAATTAGTCAATTCCTTATTTAATTAGGAATTGTAACACAGGCTTTATTTCTTATTTAATTTAATTTTTGCAATCAAGTCAATTCTTAATTTAATTTAGTGGATTGTAAAACGTACTTATTCTTCTTCATTAAATTGAGAGTTGCAAAATTAATGCAATTCCTATTTAAATTAGGAATTGTAAAACATACTTATGGCTTTCAAATTTGGAGTTGCAAATTAAGTCAACTCCTTATTTAATTAGGAATTTGTAAAAATGTTATTTCTTATTAACTTTAAGTTGAAAAAACAAGTTAAATTTCTTATTTAATTAGGATTGTAAAATATGCTTAAGCTTTGATAAATTTGAGTTGCAAAATCAAGTCAATTCATTATTAATTAGAAATTATAAAACATATTTAGTTATTATTAAATGTGGAGTTACAAAATCAAGTTCAATTTCTTATTTCATCAGGAATTGTAAAATATTTCTTCGCTGATTGTTGAACAAAAAAAAATTTTTTGGGGGGGGGGGGAGTCACAATTTAAACGTCAATTCCTTATTTAATAGGAATTGTAAAACTAAATATCTTTATTAAATTTGAAGTTGGCAAAATCAGTCAATTCCTTATTTAATTGGATTGTAAAACATGGTTTTCAATATCAATTTGGAGTTACAAAATTAAATAATTTCTTATTTAATCAGGAATTGTAAACATTGCTTATTCCTTATTAAATTTGGAGTTGCAAAATTAAATCCATTCCCTTTTTAATTAGGAATTGTAAAATATTTTATTTTTTTATTAAATTTTAGAGTGGCAAAATCAGTCAATTCTTATTTAATTAGGAATTGTCAAAAAAATACTTATTCCTTATTAAATTTGGAGTTGCAAAATTAAGGCTCCGTTTTGTAATACTTAAAAGACATGATTTATTTAATCTTGCTACCAAAAAAATAAATATTTTTTGACTTTTTGCTTTTCTGGTTTACTTTATCTAAAAATAAATCAAAAATCATAAAACAAAAACGCCAGTTTGGCTTGCTTTTTTGCTTATAAGCATAAAAAAGCCATCTAAAAAACTGTTATCAAATGGAGCCTAAGTCAATTCCTTATTAATTAGGAATTATAAAGCATGTTTATTTTTTATTAAATTTAGAATTATAAAATCAAGTCAATTCCTTATTTAATAAGAATTATAAAACATTCTTATTCCTTATTAAATTTGGAGTTGCAAATTTAAGTCAATTTCTTATTTAATTAGGAATTGTAAAATATGTTTATTTCTTATTAAATTTGGAGTTACAAAATCAAGTCAATTCCTTATTTAATTAGAAATTGTAAAACATGCTTATTTTTTATTAAATTTGGAGTTGCAAAATCAAGTCAATTCATTATTTAATTAGGATTGTCCAATGTCTTATTCCTTATTAACTTAATTGCAAATCAAGTCAATTCTGTGTTTAGTTAGATTATAAATATGCTAAAAAAAATATAAGTTTAAAAACTTCCTGCTAAAAAACTGGTATCAAACGGAGCCTAAGTCAATTCTTTATTTAATCAGGAATTGTGAAATATGTTTATTCCTTATTAGATTTGGAGTCGCAAAATCAAGTCAGTTTCTAATTTAATTAGGATTGTAAAACATGGTTATTCCTTATTAAATTTAGAGTTTCAAAATTAAGTCAATTCCTTATTTAATCAGGAATTGTAATCATGCTTATTCCTTGTTTCAATGGTTTGCAAAATAATCAATTCCTATTTAATTAGGAATTGTAAACGTAAATCTATTCCTTATTAAATTTGGAGTTGCAACATTAACTCAATTCCTTATTTAATTAAGATTGTGTAAAACATGGTTGATTCAATATTTAATTTGAGTTACAAAATAAATAATTTCTTTCTTATTTAATCAGGATTGTAACAACTTATTCCTATTAAATTTGGAGTTGCAAAATTAAGTCACTTTCTTATTTAATTAGGAATTGTAAAACATTTTATTTCTTATTAAAGTGGGGAGTTGCAAATCACGTAATTTTTTATTTAATTAGGAATTGTAAACATGCTTATTCTTATTAAATTTGGAGCTACAAAATTAAGGCTCATTTTGTAATACTTAAAAGACATGATTTATTTAATCTTGCTACCAAAAAAATAAATATTTTTTGACTTTTTGCTTTTCTGGTTTACTTTATCTAAAAATAAATCAAAAATCATAAAACCAAAATGCCAGTTTTGGCTTGCTTTTTTGCTTATAAGCATAAAAAAGCCATCTAAAAAACTGTTATCAATGGAGCCTAACATCCTTATTAATTAGGAATTTATAAAGCCTATTCATTGCCCGTGCCATAGCCTATATAAAAAAAATTACGCTTTTAGGGTAACTTTGTCCCAATTTATATTTTTTTACCCTTATTATGATAAATAAATATGTTGATTACACCATTGAATAAATTAATGTTAATAAATATAAAAAAATAACCGTATAAAAATATTTTTTATTCTATTAAAGGTTAATTTTTTTATCTGCTTTATTTTTCACATTTATTGTCTTTAGTGATTTTCTGCACCGATTAATCAATAATTTAAAATTTTTATCTTAAAATTTAAATAGTTTTTTTTTTATATTTTTAGACTTTATCGTTAAAAATAACCAAAATAATTACAAAATTGACAAATAGTAAAACAAATATTAGGACACAAAAATAACAGAGAGAAAAAGAAAGGTATGTTTAAATTTTTTTTGTGGGTTCTATGAAAAAAAAAAATAATCAAATGGTAAAATATATACCCAACTTTAAAGTTTTTCTGTCCATTAGATAAGAATTTAGTGAGCCCTATTTTTTGGAAAAGAATGAATGTGGTAGTTTGGGAGGGAAAAAAGTCTCAAGTGAAAGCTCAGCTTGGATTAGCTATATGAATTTTAACCGTAGTAGCGAGAGATAGATTTCGGATTCAAAATAAATTGTGATTCATATATAGATAGTTAGTTCAAGAATGATTAAAAATTATGTGGGTTTATATTATAGATTTTTTTGTCCGTATATAATAAATATTTTAAAAAGTTATTTTTACCCAACAAATATTTTTACAACATTCATTGGGGCAATTATATTTTAATAAAGATTAAAAAAAGTACAATTAAATAAAATTGCCTAACTTCCCTTTCTATTGAAGGTAATTTTTTTTTTGCTTTATTTTTAAAGGTTATCATTTTTTAGTGAATTGGTACCAATTAACGAATATGTTATATCTTTTCTCTTTTCCTTAATAAAATGAATATAAAAATATAAACATTATTCAAATTAAGAAAAAGTTCACTAAAAAAAATAATTATTTAGTGGTTATCTTCAAATAAAAATATTTTGTTAGTTCAGGCTCTATCGTCAAAAAAATTATAAAATATAAAAATTAATCACATAATAAATAAATTTATTAAAAAAAAAATTAAAAATGAGAGAAAAATAAAGTGTGTAGGTTCCACTAAAAAGAGACAAGTATGATTGGGGAGAGAAAGTGAGGCGATGGGAGGAGAGAGGAAGAGAGTGAAAGTGATGTTTTTGAGCGGGAAAAAATATTTCAGTGAAATCTAAGCCGTTGGATCAACATTATAATGAATTTGAGCGTAGATAGAAAGAGATAGATTTGGTTCAAACGAAGTCCTGATTTATAATATAGATAGTTAGTTTAGAATATTTAAAAAATTGTGTGTTTTATATTATAGATTTTTTTGTCCGTATTCTGATAATTTATTTAAATATTGTTTGACCA
>CM018899.1:8881389-8883889 GCA_009663005.1 Actinidia chinensis
AATGAAGAACACCAAGATATAAGTAGAAAATCCCAAAGTAGAAGAAAAATCATGGGATCGATCGGAGAAAATAGCACTAAATCAACATAGCAATATGTAAGGGACCAAAATGAGTTTGCGTCATAATGACTGACTTAAGGTCCGCCATTAGGCCGTACTCGCTCAATAAGAACTAGCCGTTGGGCCGAACGGGTCTAATTCATGAGGATTCTCCTTGGAGTGTTGGGCCCAAGGCTGATATCCATGTGTAGAGGGGGATCGTATAGGAAGTCGACGGAACGAGGTATGTTCCGCAAGGAGTCCTCTCCAACTAGGGAAAATTTGCTTCCTAGTTGGGATAAGGAGGAATGCAAAGATCACGTTGTTAGAGGTAGGTATGAAGTGAGGAAGTCGAGTTTGACTAGGACGTAATGAGCTAGCCTATAAAGAGAAGGGCTCCAAAGTCCTTCGGTAGACAATCAAACCCTATACCTCTCTAGCTCTCTGTTCTTTCTCTTCTTTCGTGTTCTTATTCTTACACCAGAGGGTTTTTCCCAGCCAACCCCCTTCCCCACCCCACCTCACCCCACCCTGCCGATAAGCCTTAACGGTGTTTGTTGTGGTGTGCAGGTAACCAAGAAGAAAAAAAGCAACGTAGTACTGCAGATGTCCTAACCTAGTGAGATTTTCCACCTCACGTAGTGGATACAAAAAATTCTCACAGTCATATAGTAAATCGCACACTCACAAATCTAAAATCTTCTTTCTGATTCTCTTACGAATCACTCCATGCCAATCTCCTCTGCTTGATCACTTTGAGCAACTCGAAATCACTTTGAATCTTCATCTTTTGCCTTTGGATTCACTCCAAAGGACTTGAATATTCATGTGTAGAATTGATCAATTACACCATTGAGATAAAAAGTTTGAATTCAAGGATCATAAAACCTTCTCCATAGATTTCAAGTACAAGAAACTCTCTCTAAAACTGATATATGCAGAGTTAGATTAAATTAAGGCATTCTTTTCTATTTATATGATCCCAAAAGATGCCTGGAATATATTGAGCTGAAATTGCCCAAGAGCGAGCGATCAAAATCATGAGAGCGTCGCTCGTTCATCAACTTTTAAGATGAGCGCCTAAAACTACACTATAGCCCGTTCAATTTCACTATTATTTATACATTGATGACTAAAACGTTTAGATCTTGCAGATTCGACCTCAACCATACTTGAAACATAACTTCCCAGAGGTGAATTCACTAACTAATTACTCCCATAACATGCAGGGGAGAAATGAAAAAAATTAAATTGAATATATATTTTTATCACACACATTGACAAATCTTATGGAAGAACTTCTAGTCCCAACAATGTGAGCAACAAAATAACATAATGGGTAGGAAAACTAGATTATATCATCGATATAAGTAACTGAACTTGATAACCAACACAACCACGCTAATAACCAGCTAATAACCAAGTTAAACAACTAAACAAACTAAGCTAATAACCAAGCTAAACAAACTAATAACAAAGTTTTTCCCCTTTTTATAAAGCTCAGGCACGAGCTGAATATCATACTAAAAGCTCGGCCTATGAAGCAGAGGAGGAGACACAAATGGACAAAGGGATAAGCCAAATCCAATATCTCAAAGAAGTAGTAGAACATGATATCATAATAAAAGAGCAAACTATGTAAGTAAGAAACAGACTCAAACCACTAATCACTGCGTACAATAAACTTGTCCATTAGCTAGATCATCTCCAGGCCCTCTAGCTCTGCCATCTCTTCCAAGACGACGATCGAGCACATCATAGAAAGAAGAAAATCCAGTCTGCAACTAGCGTTCGACAAAAGCAAAGTCGCTAATCATGTTAGTGTGTAAATCCCGAATCTCACTACGAACCTCAGTCATCCCAATGTCTAATTCATCAAGGTGAGAGGAATACCGGGCAAGATTATTAACCAAGGAGACTGACATGGACTCGAGTAAGGCTTGAAGAGAGAAAATCTGATATGCTGAATCATCAGGAATAGACTTACGTTTTCGGTAGAAACCAACAGGAGATGGAGTTAGAGCTGCTGCAAGAGGATCATCTGGATTCTCACACACATGTTAGAAGTTTGGTTTTACAATATGTTATGAACATACTTTGGGACTAAATTTTATTAAATTTTATACACTAAATTAAATGAACAATGATTGATTCATGTTCTCCTCAATGAGCAGATGAATTTAGTGTATTCATTTGCCAAAAACTAAATTAATTTGAATGAGAAATTGTTTCTCAAATAAACTTCAATGCAAAGGAAAAATTATGGATAAACAAGAATTCTCTCACATTGAAAAAAGAAAAAAAAGTTGGTAAATATATAACTCTTTAAATTAAGCCCTTGGGTACATCAAGTTTTTATAGAGGAGGAGTTATATATAAAGTGGGCTTGATTCATTAGCCTTTGGGCCTATGGGTTTGACCCACGTGCGGCTGTGCCGCAACCGCAGCAGCCAGCCTGGCC
>CM018899.1:8921389-8938798 GCA_009663005.1 Actinidia chinensis
TCTAGGATTTTAACTCAAAACAAAACTCTAAAATTATACATACACATAAAGGTAAAATGCTCACTCTTACAACTTGATGAGCTCTAATGGCTTTCTCTGGCTTGGATGAGCTTTTCCAAACCTCCCTTCCTTCTTCCCTCTTCTTCCTCTTCTTCTTCTCCTTCTTCTTTCTCCTGCTCTCTCTCTCTCTCTCTCTCTCGATTGTGTGGGTGGGTGTATTTTTGGATTTGGTACAAGTGAAATGAGAGAGGGGGTGTGTTTGGCTGTATGGGAAATCATCCAGTGTAGTGGCACCCGCTTTTTAATTTTCTGTTTCCTTTTTATTTTACTTTCTGCGGTTACCGTTCGAACCATCTTCGTACCGTTCGACCGCGACCGTCCGAATGAATTTCCTGTCTTCGAACATTTTGGAAATTTCTGAACTTAATTGTAATGGCTTTATTTTCATCCGTAAAGAGATGGACTTCCATAAACTAACATAGCGGTCATATTTTGCTTCATTAACGGATTTTACACATTTCGGGGTCTTACATTCTCCCCTCCTTTATAAAGTTGTTGACCTCAAATTTGGCCTACGTCATACCTCCGTTACGATATTCTAATAACATTTTCGTGTCATTCAATACCTAATTCGAATAAAACAATGTGTCTAATGGGGGTTAACCCGTTGCGGACTGCCTCCATGCCCTCTCCTCAGTTGGGCAGCCTACAACATGGTAACCCGGTTGATAATTCCAAACCAAATCGGCCTTCCTCAAGCTGCTTGGACAAAAAACTACCATCATGGTCCCTGAATACGAATGAAATGCTGATACTCAAAAAGGAACTAACGTCCCTCGCGTCATTAGGAATATCTTCAAAAGGATGAAATACTGTTCCTTGATCTCTCACTTTCTTGCTCCCAAGTGGATATCCTTCCCTATTGATTCCGCATACAACGCGCAGCTGCGGATAACCTTGTTTCTAAGAACTGGGTCGCGATGATTCATAATCTCGATTCGGCGTTTCCTTATAGCTTAAATCTTCTCTACTCCAAAGGATAATGACTGAATCCATGAGTGGGGTCAATGTACAGTATTTCCGTAGCCTCGATAAGTGAAAAATATCATGCACGTTGCGATAAATCTGGTAACACAAAGAGCAATCCTGAATTCAACGGTGGCTAATTCCGTTGAAGAATTTGAATGACCCTATATACCTCGCTTTAACTTTCTTATTACCAACGATTTATTCCATTAGAAGAGATACTGTTCAAAAACACGTGGTCCCGCTTCTTCAACTCTAATTCTCGTCGTCCGAACAAACAGCTGCCTATAGCTCTTTTGGGCGACTCTGTGTAGTTTGAAGTCTCTATTGAATTAACTTGATCTTTTCTTATCGGTCGCAATTGATAATCTCAGGTCCCTAACATTTGTCGTTCTCCAACTCCGTCCACAAACAGGCGATCGACTACTTTCCTCGCCGTAGAGTGCTTCGTATGGGGTCCATCGCAATGCTCGCGTGGAAACTATTGTTTTGTAAGCAAATTCTCCGCGTTAAGTGCATTTTTTAATTTTTTTGGAATCGAGTACACATAGCCATGCATATGTCTTCTAAAGTCTGGATAGTTTTTTTTCCGATTGTCCGTGCCATCTGTGGATGGCAAAGCAGTGCTAAAACTTAGCTCAGTGCCTAGATCTCGTTGCAAACTTTTCCAGAACTTAGACGTAAACGCTCGATCTCGATCTCGAAACTATATAAATAGGTATGCATAATGTGCGGATAATCTCTGCTACTGTAAAAGTTCGCATACTCGATAATGAATATTTAGTCTTCACTGGTCAAGAAATGCGCTAGACTTTAGTGATGCGGTCTACATAACCCAAATAACATTATTACCTCTTGGGTGAGATTTCGGTAGTCCGATGACAAAATCTATTGTGATGTGCTCCCACTTCCATTCCGGTAGTGGTAGCGATTGCCATAATTCCTGCTAACCTTTGATGTTTTGTTTTGCCTTAACTTGTTGCCATGGTAAACATTTATGCTACAAATTTTGCTATTTCCTTTTTCATTTCCAGGCCCCAAACGGCTCTTTCAATCTGCGATACATCTTCGTTCCTCCTCCTGGATGCATCGTGAACCTTGTATTGTGGGCTTCCTTCCTCAACACTTGTCTTTAGACTTTCCTGTTATGTTTTGGAACACATAAGTCGGGCCTTGAACCACGTGCCCTGTCTTGTAAGGTAATAAATCCGGCTTTGTTGGCTTCAGCTAACATCTCCTCATAAACTTGTCCGACAAGTACGGATCTTCTGGTATGCCGTTTGCTTTACAACAATTTCCATCAAGGTCAGTTGAGCGATCATGGTCGTAAGCATCATGTTGGTGTTTGGCGGTCAATCACTTCAATTCTCTAATCTTTCTAGCTCAACGAATAAAGGTGTTTGCGACGTAACTAAGCGGCATGCTAGATTGACTGTCGACTTTTGGCCTTAAAGCGTCTACTACAACCTTTTTTTTTTTTAGCCTTGCTTGGATGATACAGGAAAAGAAGTCCGTAGTCTTATCACTCAGCCCTCTACGCTGTCTTCATATTCCAACTCCTTCTATGTAAACAAGTACTTCAAGCTCTTGTGGTCGGTGAAACTTACATGTGACCCCGTACAAGTAATATGCCAAATCTTCAAAGCAAAAACCACTGCTGCTAGTTTTTCTAGATCATGGGTCGGATAATTCTTCTCATGTGTTGCGGTCTCAAACTTTCTTGAGATATCGGGCAATCACTTTCCCATGTTGCATCAATAACGCATCCCATCCTCGATTAAGCTCACTGTAAATTGTAAAACCATCTGATCCCGGAGAGTAAGGCTAAAATCGTGGGATACTAATCCGCTTTTTCAAACTCTTCTCTCACTTCTCATCCCATTCGACTGGAACATTCTCCGCGTAGCCTGCTCAAAGGCGTTGCATTCTAGAGAGTTTTTCACAAATCTCCGTATATCCATCTAAACCTATGAAACTCCTACTTCCTGTCACATTCTTGGCCTCGGCCAATTCACAGATGGCTTCGACTTTGTGAGGATCAACAGATACTCCATCCACACTGATATTTGGGCCTTAGAAAAATCAGTCACACTTGATGTTCAAAACTCATATTTTTTGATGTTTTGGCATACAACTCGCTACTGAATCTCCTACTCCCGCAGATTTGGCAAACCCATCTTCAAGTGCTGCTCATGTTCTATTCTACTATCTAACAAAAATTTAGAATACACTAAGACTGTCTAATAAACACTATAACAAATTCATCAAGAAATGGTTCGAATACCCAGCTTCATTCAATTCACGAATGCAGCTGGCGCATTGTAACTCCAAACGGCATGACAAGAAACTCATATGGCCATAATCTAGGTTCTGAAAGTTTGTCTGTCTCTATGTCCCTAGTTCTGATCTTTAGTTGTGATCTCATCATTTTAGAGAACACTTGGGTATCCTTGAAGTTGATCAAACAAATCATCTACCCTTGGTAACGGATATTTGTTTTTTAATGGTAACTTTATTCAGCTCTCGGTAATCAATGCAATTCTCATCGTACCATCCTTCTTCCAGACAAACAATACTAGAGCGCCCCAAGGTGAAACACTCAAAACGAATAAAATCCCTTTCTCCAACAGATCTTGGAGTGAACTTTCAATTACTTTAATCTAAGGCGATATATGATAGGGGCGATTTGGAAATAGGTCTCGTACCTGGATTCAGATATACATTAGAACTCAATCTCTTGGTCCACTAAGGAACTGGTAACTCAGCTAGAAAAATCGAAAAATTCTCTGACCAACGTGGATTCTTCTAAAGATGGTGGGGAGACTGGTATCGATAACACTACATAAGAATGCCTTGACTTTTCTTACGAACAAGCCGACTCGCTTTCATAGAAGAAATGAGGTTAGGGAGGAGGCACACGGCCTACTACTTCAAGATTAATCCTGATGAGCAATAAGCAATGGAAAACTACTCGCTAGCTCGAAAACGTGAGGCATGGTAGGGAAGACAAACCAATCCATCCCTAGGATACCGTCAAACCCATGCATCTCTAAGGTATAAGTATCTACATTACATAGGTGAAACATTAATTGACGCGAATCTCACATGAATGTAAACTCGGCGCATAAACATGGTGTCCCGGAGGGCCACTGACACTGATAATTCAATTCAAGAAGTACTGGAGAGGTATTCAAATAATGCTCAAAAGAATTTGATACGAATGAATGCGTAGAAATCGGAATCCATAAGACTATGTGCAGGGGTTGACCATAGATGATAGGAGCATACATGGACACCAACTGTGTGCTAGTGGGGTATTCCATGAGTACAAGGCAAAACTCGACCTTGTGATGGTTGATTATTCCTCTTCAGTTAGAGGCTACTGGACTAGATGCCGATGCCGATGTCCTAGGCTCCTTGAATTGGTCTTATTTCAGTTGAGACAATCCTAACCTGGTGTCCTTCTTGACCACACCCAATAACATTGCTCTAGTCCCATACCACAACTCACCCCTTATGTTTTCTCTGAATGCAGGCATGTTGGCAACTCATGGGACCCACTACTTCCTTGACTTTACAACCATTTCTTTGCTGGGCTGATGTAATTCCCACTTGACGATCTGAACTTTGCGTTTCGAACCATGTCCTCTGCTCATATGTTCTCTGATCCCTCTTCTTTCAATTCGCTAGGAATTGAGACATCTCATCAAAAATCATTAGTAATAGAGCTGCATGAAGAACCTTTGATGAGGGGTAACAGCAATATAATATATCTTGTTCTTGATGTTCTTATCATATCCAGCTTCAACCTTCCGCTTGCGAGATTTCGTTTGACACTATGTGAAGGGCAACGTGCTTGCTCTATAAAATTGGTATTGTAATCTACTACGATCGTGTTCCCTTGCTTCAAATTCAAAAAAAGTATTGGAACCTTTTTGATTCGGACCATCTCAGGAAAAAGGAAATACTCCTCATTTAAATACTTCTATGAATTGGGGCCATAGCCACAATGGTCCAATGGCTTCTTCAATTTCCACTAGATCAAAGCAGCTCCTTTAAAAGTGAAATGGAAAAACCACTTTCTATTCATCGGTGATGCATGTAAGAATTCGAAACACCCTCTCGATCCCAAGAACTAAGACTCTACAGCCATCGGGATCGGAGTTCCAGAGAAAGTTGGGAGCTTAGCTGGGAATGTTTAATCGTGGTACGTGATCGCTTGGCCTTGGCATTGGCCATTGCCGGTTGGTTGTTGCGGTGCAGTCATATCGTATGGTTATTGTTGTTGGAACCTCCTGGACCACTTGAACGAGTCCCTCCTAAAATCCTCTCTATCGATCAATCGATTTCGGGCTTACATGCCCTCTACAGGCCCGCCTCTTCTAGGCGGCATCACTTCTACAAACATATCAAACGTTTAGACATATCTCATAATATTAGCCACATTACATTCTAATATAGCATAGCATAACATAACCTATAGCGTTTGCATACTAGTCAGTCTCGACTTCTACTAGACGTGACCTATCTCTTATGGCGTAAAACAATATCGCTCTGGTACGTATAAACCTAGGCTTTGATTAAAGGTATTTGACTCTGTTTAAAGTGCCAAACCTTGTGCTCGATTACCACCCTGTCACGCCCCGCAACCCGGCCTATGCGGATCGTGGGCGCGTGTATGGCCGAACGCGCTAGCAGACGCAAGCCAACTTACCTTAAACTGTGCATTCTAATTTAAAATGCCCAAATAATTTCTTCTTTTACGGAAATGTCATAACTGAAAATAACAAAGCGTCACGTCCATACCGTTTACATACAGACTGTGTCTAAGTTTTTTTTAACTTGCATACATTCCCAGGCTAACTTTAATTACACATAATCTCCAAGACATAAAGCGGGTCGCCCACAAAATACATACAAAGCCTTGGGCTATCAAAATCCAATTGTGCTTCAACCTCGTCCTATGGTTTTTCCACTGTAGGTTCGTGAAAAGTGTTTTTCGAAAACGTTAAGCTTAAGTTTTGTGAATAACAATAAGATGCGATGAACGTAAAATACCATGGATAAATTTATATCATACATACCCATTATACGTGTGAACCAAGTGAGGTCAATATAACTTCATTGAAACATTACTTTTCATAAAATTGAAACTTGCAATAATAAACATGGTATCACTTGTTTTTCATAAACATACATAGCATAAAAAGTGTGTAACAACGCATTAACCATAACATGGCGACCATATAGTTCGGGTTGGCTCTTTAGGCCTGTAGAGTTAAAACTTATGTAACGTCCCTCACTCCACCAGGGTCGGACAATTGTAAGAGTGAACACTAACGTCCCCTACCTATCTACCTTTCGGACCATTCGTAGATAAGGTCCCACCACAGGGGACCCCCCGAGTAAACGTGCATATACTTTGAACACTATCCGGTTCGTTTGAATCACAGCCTTGGGTTCATTTCTTACATAATAGCATATCTACATTGAAGACATGACATTTGTATTGCTAAATATCTAATATTCATTGAAAATATGAACAACCATTGAAATATACGATATTAGGTATTGAAACATTTCGAAAGTACATATTTTGGTTCATGGTATCGTGTTCTCACCGAGATTCTCTTACGAGACTTAAACGTCTGTTCCTACACATAAAGGACATAGGTCCGGTATATCATTACTATGATCAACTAATTATGATCAGAAAAACTTGATTTAACGAAACTTCTAATTTCCTACCTACTCCAATAAGACATATCCGTTTAAACTTTTTTTATGGCACTAGGTAACTCTAAATGGTGAGAACACAATTTCATCCTCATTTAAGCCTTAGGATCCCGTTCAAACCACATTGGGAAACCGTTCGAATGCACCGTTCGAATCCTTCCCAAAACATTGAACCAAATGTTACGAACCCTTCCTAAAACGTTTGAACCAAAACGTTCGAACCATCAGTAAAAACGTTCGAACCCTTTTCCTGCAAACTCCCAGCTCTTTTCCTCTCAACACCAAATCAACTCTAATTTCTTTCATTTTTCTTCAAGCTTCTCTAGGATCTCAAATACAACTCAAAGGACTACAATAACTCAGATTCCAAGTCTTAACATTTTAAACCCTATCATGGTAGATCTAAGGTTTAACTCAAAACAAAACCCTAAAATTATCTTACACATAAAAGGTAAAATGCTCACCTCTACAATCACAACTTGATGAGGCTTCTAATGGCTTTCTTCTTGCTTGGATGAGCTTTCCAAGCTCCCTTCCTTCTTCCTCTTCTTCTCTTTTTTCTCCTTCTTTTTTTCCTCTCTCTCTCTCTTCTTCTCGTGGGTGTGGGTGTGTGTTTGGATTTGGTAAAGTGAAATGAGAGAGTGGGGTTGTATTGGCTGATATGGGAATATCATCCAGTGTGATTGCACCCCTTTTTAAATTTTTGTTCCCTTTTTATTTTCTAACTTTCTGCTGTTCCGTTGAACCATCTTCGTACCGTTCGAACGCGATTACGAACGAATTTTCTGTCATTCGAAACGATGGAAAATTTTGAACTTAATTTTAAATGGCTTTATTCATCCTATAAAGATAGGGACTTCCAATAAACTAACATCGCGTCATATTTTGCTTCATTAACGGATTTTACGCATTTGGGGTATTACAATCTTCTCAAAACTTTCAAACCACTTTAAATCTCTTTAAGTCTTTTAGGATATCAAATATAACTAACAAAAACTACAATAGCCAAATTCAAGTCTTACATTAAACTCTAACAGCGAGATCTAGGATTTAACTTCAAAACTCTCAAACTATGCATGCACATATATACAAGGTTTTGAGTTTCATACCTCTTCCTTTAGCTCCTTTTTAACTTGAATGAGCTTTCCAAGCTCCCTTTCTTTGTCATCTTCTTCCTCTTTCTCCTCTTTCTTCTCCCTTCTCTATCTTTTGGCGTTGTGGTTGTCTGTTTGGATTTGGTAATCAAGTAAGAGTGTGCGTGGTATTGACCAATATGGAAATTATCCATGTGGTGCGTCTCTCCTGATTTCGTGTTCCCCTTTTTTCTTTTCATTTGCTGCGTTACTGTTCGAACCCTCGCTGAATCGTTCGAACTCACTGTTCGAAGAAATTCCTGTCGTTCGAACACTATCTGGAGAATTTCTGGAACTTAACTCTAAATGGCTTTATTGCATCCTATAAGGATAGTGATTCCAGAAACTAACTTAGCGGTATAATTTACCTCATTAACGGTTGTACCTATCGGGGTATTACATTCTCCCTCCTTTATAAAGTTGTCCTCAAACTTAGCTAATGTGTCTTCCATTGTACTATCTAACAAACTCATCGTGTAATTGAATGTCTAACTCGTGATAGATAACATTATCCGATGGGGGTTTTTTAACCCGTTGCGATTGGCTTCTATGCCCTATAGTTGGGACAACTACAACGTGGGTAACCAAATGACAAATATCAGACTGATACATGAATACTAAAGGAATGCTGTGATAATGTAGATGAGAACTAAACGTACTCATTCATGGTGAAACATTCATTCAAATAGAAATGGATAACGATCTCGAATCTCATGTTCGATACCCAAGTGAATTCTTCTCATTAGTGATTCCACCATTACAACCTGTACTAACGGACATGATTTTGTTCCAAAGAACTTGTCACGACGATCAGGAATCTCGATGGTGTTCAAACATAGCTTAATCTTTTCACGTCCAATGGTACTGATAATCACGTGGGTTGGGTTGGACATATTTCCGTAACATCGATACGTGAAAAACATTTATGCTACGTGCGATAATCTAGTTGGAAAGAGCAATACAGTAGGCAACAGTGTCAATTCATTGAAAATTCGAATGGCCCTATTTATCTCGGCTTCAATTCCTTTCGTACCAAAATGGACTTATCCCCTTGAAGGAGATACTTACAAAAACACGTGGTCCCCTTTCTCAAACTCTAAAATCTCGCCTCCGAACATCGCATAGTGCTTTTGCACTCTGTGCAGTTTGAAGTCTCTATTGAATTATCTTGATCTTATCGGTCATCAGTTGAATAATCTCGGGTCCTAACAATTGTTGTTCTCCAACTTCGGTCTAGCATACTGGTGACCTGCATTTCTTACCATAAAGTGCCATCCTGATGCTTGCATGAAAACTATTGTTGTAAACGAACTCTACAAGTGGCAAGTGTGTTTCCCAATTCCCTTGAAAATCGAATACACATAGCCGTAGCATGTCTTCTAAAGTTTGAATGGTTCTCTCTTATTGTCCGTCCGTTTGTAGATGGAAAGCAGTGCTAAAATTTAGCTCAATGCCCAAAGCTCATTGCAAACTTTTCCAGAACTTCGACATAAATCTCAGATCTAGATTCGAAACTATAAAAACTAGCATTCCGTGAAATCGAATAATTTCTGCTATGTAAAGATTTGCATACTTCAATAAGGAATACGTAATCTTCACTGGCAAGAAGCATGCTGACTTAGTGAGGCGATTTACAATAACCCAAATGGCATTACAACCCCTTGGTGAGTTCGGTAATCTAATTATAAAATCTACAGTGATGTGCTCCCATTTCTATTCCGATAGTGGTAGTGGTTGCAATAATTCTCATTTGGCCTTTGATGTTCTGCCTTAAAAATGTTGACATGGTAGGACATGGGACACAAACTCCGCTATTTCTTCTCATTCAAGTGGCCACCAAAAGTTTTTTTTCAAATCTGATATATCTTTCGTTCCTCCTTGAATGCATCGTGAACTTGGTATTGTGGGCTCTTCCAAAAACTGGCTTTTGACCTCTGATATATTGGGAACACCAATAAGGGACCTTGATGAAAAACTTAAGTGCTCCTTCCTACAAGGTAAAGTAGGCTTTGGATTCACTAACATCTCTCGTAAACCTTCACAAGTATGGATTTTCTAGTTATCATTGCCCTTTACAATCTCTATCAAAGTAGTTTGAGCGATCATGGTAGTAAGCAGTGCGTTGGTGTTCGGGCAACCACTTCTGATCTCTGCTCTCTCTAGCTCAACGAACAAGGGTGTTTGTGACGTAAACTAGGCATGACTTAGATTGACTGTAAATCGGCTTAGACCGTTGACCTACAACATTGGCCTCTTTCCTGGATGATCTAAATAAAGAATGTCGTAACTTTAATCAGCTCGAGCCATATTTGTATCTATGTTCAATTTTTTCTAGGTGGAAACAAGTACTTCAAGTTCTTGTGGTCGGTTAATTTGATGAAAATTTTACAGGTGACTCCATACAAGTAATGATGCCATTTTTTTTCCCAAGCGAAAACCACTGCGGTAATTCTAATCATAGGTTGGATAATCTTCTCAGTAGTCAAACGTTGTGCAGGCGTAAGCAATCACTTTCATGTTGATCAAAAAACATCCTAACCCTCGATGTGAACCATCATATAAAATGTAAAAACCAATTAGTTCTGGAAGTAAGGCTAAAATCGATGCAAAGACTAGGTCGCCGTCTCATATTGAAAACTCGTCTATCGTTTCTCACTCCATTCAAAGGAACCATGCTTCAGCATAAGCTGTATGTGTTAAAGGTTTGATGTGCAATCTGAAAAATCATTCACAAATCTCCGGAGATCAATCTAGACCCATAAGAATTCAACTTCCGTCACATTCGTTGGCCTCGACCAATTCACAATAGCTTCCCCAACGTTATGAGGATCAACGGACAACTCCATCCAAATGATGAGTGTCCTAGAACGTAACACTCAATAACCAGAACTCACATTTCTTCAGTTTGAATAACAACCTCCTATTCTGCAAGGTTTGCAAAACAATCCTCAAGTGTTGCTTCAATTTACAAAACTTTTTTAGAATACACTAAGATATTCTCGATAAATACTATAAAAAATTAATCAAGGAAAAGGGTTTTAGTTATAAGAATACCCGATCATCAAATCCATGAATGCGGTTAGCGCGTTAGTAGTAACTTAAATGGAATGACAAGAAATTATATGTCTATCTAGTTCTGAAAGCTATCTTCTCTATGTCGCTGGCTTCTGGCTCTAACTTCAGTTGGTGATAACTGATCTTAAATCAATTTATAGAATACTTGGCGTTTCCTTGAAGTGATCGAACCAAAATCATTACCTTGGCAATGGGTTACTGTTCTTAATGGTAAGTTATTGTTCATTCTCGATAATCAATGCATGGTCGCATAGTTCCATCCTCTTCCGTACAAAAATATATATAAAGAGCACCCCACAAGGTTGAAAACGCTAGGACAAAATAAATTCTTAGCCAACATATCTTGGAGTTGAACCTTCATTCTTTCAACACTCTAAAGGCCGACATATGATAGGGGGCTTGTAAATAGGTCTATACCCGGATTAGACTATGTACTAGATCTCAATCACCGATGATCAGGTGGCGCACGGAGGGCGCGTACGGACTCTGTTTCCATCGCAGTGTGGCGTGCCTGAACCTTATCTTGAAGAGAGGAACACGCTGGTGCAATTCATAAATTTTATTTTGAGCACCTCAGGACACCCGGATTTTGACCTGGGCTCCGAATCTCCACCCCACACCTCGACTGGATCTGGATTGTTGTGCTCAAAACGAATCACTATCACACCACACAAAATACAATCAAGATTTACGTGTGATTCGGCCAACGATGCCTACGTCCACGAAGAGAAGGAAACATAATCCACTAATCAAACGAATGGATTACAAAAGAGGAGACTCACCTCTATCATAATCTCTCTCTGTCTTGCCTTCCAATCTACTACAGCACTAGCTCTCTACTCACAAAACACATTGCACCAAAATCTAAGCAACTACCCTCCCTTTTATAGACCAAGGAAGGAGGGTGGCCGATTTCAACTAAATTACCTAATTGTATCCTAATCTAACTAGGAAACTAAAAGATACATAATTACTCTCAAGAGTGCTAGATAACTCGAGAGTTCCACTCTCATGGAACTCCCATGTGAGGCCCCAACCGGGCTTGGGCTTGCTCCTGGATTGGATTCGTCTAGATAGGCTGGACAAACAAATAGAAAAGAAAAAGAAGAAAGTGAATTTGCGCCTTTAGAGTGACTTTATTATTCAATGTGTTTGGTTGGTTAGTGAGGATGGAAAAGTGGTTTCAAGACGTTTGATTTTTAAGAAATTAGTAGCTGAAACCCTTTAAAAAACAAATTTCCTACGAAACTTAGTATGGACGATTTATTTTACTATTTGTCTCTTTTATACTAAAATTGGGGCCAAGAAATTGTAATGATCAGTATTCATCTGTAACTTAACTACCAATCGTGTCCTCTTATATGCTCGATTTTGGTTGCGATAAGTGTATGAAATAGAGAAAAGAAGATTGAATTAATTCCAATTAATATTGATGGTTAGAATTTGAAAAGAAAGTATCATAACGGGTTCCTCAATTTTGGAAACTAGATGATGCCGGACGGGCAATCTATTAGTAAACCAAAATAGATAATAGTAAGCCAGACTGTAGCAGTAGGGGAAAAGTGTTGACTCGACAGAATCAAGAAGAATGGAGGGAGAGTTTGAACTTCCGCCAGAATCAAAGGTGGAAGAAAAGAAAAACCATCGTTTTCTCTTTAGTCATACTCATCATAGTGCTTTCCATCATAACAAAAAAGCCCATTAAATAAGATAAAAATTAATCCTATTTGATAACTACTAAAATTTAAAATAAAGACTCCTAATATACTAAAACTCCGAATTAAATAAAAAATTTATTTGAGAACTACTAAAATTTAAAATAAGACGAATAACATACAAAAATTCCTAATTAAAATAAAATTCTAATTACTTAAAATAAAAATAACTATATTAAAATAAAAATACAAGAATAAATAAATAAATAAATAAATACAATTTTATCATGCATCATTCTCCTCCACTGAGAAGAACCGACCTCGATGTTTGTTCAAATAACTGAATTGGTTTTCTTTTCTTCAAACCTTGATTCTGGGGGAAGCCGAATATTTATCACCCTCCTTTTATTATGTGATTTTTTTTTTTTTTTTTTTTTTTTTTTTTTTTTTTTTTTTTTTTCTTTATGGCGGAAGGAAGCCAAATTTTCCCCTCTCATTCTACATTCTGATTACGATATTTATTTTGTGTTACTATATGATTGTCGTCGGCAGTTCATCAAAATTTGCGGATCAGGAGCCGAATCGATCACCATTGTCCCCCAAACCCACAATCTTTTTTTTTAAAAATTACAGATTAGCTGAAAAAAATTAGAAATTTCTAAGCAATATCCTGATGAGGCTCCTACCTTGATGTCGCCCTGATTCGAAAAGCCTTTTTATCGATTGGGTCCATAATGAATCGTTTTTTTGAGTGGCACAAGTTGTCTGATGATTTAGAAAGTGCGATTTGCTAAATTGCCAATCTAATCAGCCGAGCCAAGTTCTTTTGGGAAAAGCCACTGAGGCCTCAAGACGAAAACCCATCACTGATTGGACTGAGATGATAGAAGTCTTGAGTAATAAATACATTCCCCATTCCTATCAAGAAGACTAGCTTCGATGAGTAACAGAAAAAATTTAGAGGCAATTGCAAAAGAGCAAGAATCAAGATATTGAAGTTGCTTGAGCAAATTGAGAATATTTCAAATGAGTGCGGAGAAATAAAAATGAAGATGCAGCAGTTTAAAAAAGAAACCAAGACGCAATTATTATCCGCCGATATTGGTATCGTCACAAGGTATATTCTTCTTATATGCATTGTCAAAAGGATGCTATTCTTTTTCACTACTCTTGGAGACAACAGAGTTGCTTGGAAGAAGTCGAATAAGCTAAAAATGGCTGCAAGGAAAAAGATCCCATTCAACTTGAAAAGTTGTACCAAAAGTGGAAAAGAATCGACTGATTGTGTTGCTATTTTCTTACGTTTTGCCTTGGCAATTTAAAAATTGAATATTATTTGGAGTTTGGAGTTTGGGTTTTTAAAGAGTTTAAATTTCAGAACCAAAACGGAAGTTGATCACCTATTTCAAGTAAGTACTTGATTCGTTGGCGTGGGGAATAATTCAAGTATCTGACAAACTCGAGGTCGAGTTTTCTCAGTGGAGGAATGACTGCGGGATATGTAATTAAAATTGTATTTATTTATTCTTGTATTTTTAATTTTATAATTAGTTATGTTTATTTTAAGTAATTTTTAGAATTTTATTGAATTAGTAGTTTTAGTATGTTAGGAGTCCTTATTTTCAATTTTAGTAGTTATCAAATAAATTTTTTTATTTAATTAGGATTTAGTATGTTAGGAGTTTATTTTAAATTTTAGTCGTTATAAATAGGATTAGTTTTATTCTATTTAAGGAAACTTTTTTGTTACGATGAAAGCAAGATGATGAGTATGAATACAGAGAAAACAATGGTTTTCTTTTTCTCTACCCTTTGATTCTGGCGGAAGCCAAACTTCTTCCCTACCATTCTTCTTTGCTTATGGCGGAACGAACTTTCCCCTATCATTCTACATTCGTGTTTAGTTAGTATTATCTTATTTGGTTTTACTATAGATTGTCGTCCGGGCATTACAGACATTTTAAAACCACAAGTCCAACTTCTTCCCCTATTTGGAAAATTTTCAGAACCCTCCACAGTAGGCCGAGCTAGGGGTGATTGGGTTGAAAAGATGTTTTGTTTGAGGGTGTGGTAAATTTTCAATACATAATTTTTGGCATATTGCCAAGTAAAGATGATTCACTTACAGGCCGGGAGGAACTGAGTATTGGAGTATAATTTTCAATTTTGTAGTATTTAATTAAACGGGAAACTCAATTAACTGTTTTAACCTGGGCATGTGAGCATGATTAACTCTGACAAGCTTGCTTAATTTTTCACCATACATAATTCCGGCCTTTTTTTAATACAGAAAGTGGTTTTCTCGAGTAAGTTTATTATGATACTCGGCAAACCACAACTATTTCTGCCTCAAGTATCGAACCTCTTATGGATAATTACATCTTTGTAATCTTAGGAATATTGTTAGCTAGATAATTGGAGAGAAGAGGGGGGACGGGAAGTATTCACTTTGGGGTCAACGAAGATATATTTTCCGACATTGCAATTTAGGAATATTTTGATCTATATAATTAAAAAACTTATAATATTAAGTGTAATTGTTGGTAATATTTCTCAATGGTATCATATTTACAAAATTAATGTGATTCTAGTTAAGTGTACAAGTATTAGGGTGTAACGGTTCTAATTGGTCTGGATGATATGAATTCCAAGGACCGAATCAAAAGTTTACGGTCTTAAGCAAAATACAATCCGCTTCAATCCAAAAATCTACTGTTTGATTTTAAAAAAATCAAAAATTTACGATTCGGATCATGGTTAATCCACGGATTGTAAATTCCACGAAATAAAAAAAGAAATTCCATGGTAGAACCATAAGAAAATGCAGAGCCGATAAAAAAAAAATAGCAGGTTAAAACACAATTGAATAACCATTAAACAATTAAAACCTTGAGCATGTAGATGGCCTACCGAACCAATTTATACAACCAGTCTGAAGAGTTCAGTCCAGATTACCAAAAAAAAATATAATGTATCAAACTGCAAGAGCAGTAACAAAATCATAAAAAAAAAAAAGATCGGTAAACCAGTAAGTAAACAAAGATATGGGTTCAGTCCAGAAATGATTGTAATGGTTTTAAAAAGTCTAAAGGGAAATGGTTGTAAGTAATTAAGGGAGAGAAATGAGTGGAGTGAAATTTATTTAAACTACAAAAATGGGTCTGGAGAGAAATTCTTAGGGTCCGAATTCACTCAAATCTAAGTAGTAAAAGTAAAAAGCAAAAAATACCCCTGTAATGTATGATAATAATAGGAATTTATTTCATGCACGATGCTATTGATGACGTGACATGAACTCATCTCCATTGGTTTTTCTAAAATAGCCAATTTTAATATATTTTTTGCAATTTTTTGGTCTTTCTTTATAAAAGTTTTTCTCGAATTTTTGTAGTTTTTAGGTCCACTCTAAATGTACTTAAAAAGTAGTAGTTCTAATTGAATTTGAAACAAAAAGTTATATTTTTTAAGAAAATCTATTTTTTTTTCTTCAATGAATTTGTAAGTTTGGTTCTTTTTTAAAAAAAATAAAAATTAAGTCCCTCTTCAGGTTAAGAGGACCTGAAATTAGTATTTTTTATTAAAAGCTTGAAAAGGTTTACTGAAGATGAAATATTTATTTTTAAAAAAAAAGGATGATAGCCAACATAGACATGCATCCCCAAAAGGAAAATTTATATATATTTTTTAGTAATTTTAACCAATCACAAATATCTAAATAACACAGTAACAACAATGATCTAGGAGAAAAGGAAAAGAAATAATATTTTATACATGAAATTATTTTAAGAAAAAAAAAAGAAAATAAAATCACCATCGTCGTAGTCATCGTTATCATTATAGGAAAAATAAAATCATCGTCGTCGTCATCGAAATGACTCTAGTGATAAAAATGTTAGTTTTCCTATGCAAAATAAATAAATCATATAACATGAAAACAAAAAAATAAAAAATGCATGATCCTATTTCTATTCATTTCCTACTCTTCCCTCTTGTTCATCGCAAACATCAACAGCTTGAAAGGAAAATAGCCCAAGTATTAACAAGATTGTGAAATTTAATGGCATGTAACTTTATGAATGATGAAATTATTGGTTATTAAGATTAAAAAAATAGTAAAAATTAGTTGAAATATATTTGTTACAACTTTTTATAAGTTCCAAAAAATTTAATAACATACACGTTTGTCCATACCGGAGACCTTATGAATGATGAAATTATTGGTTATTAAGATTAAAAAAATAGTAAAAATTAGTTGAAATATATATGGTACAATTTTTTATAAGTTTGAAAAAGTTTAATAACATGCACGTTTATCCATACCGGAGACCTAGTTTGGTATAAATTGTTTTTGATATTATTTTCAATTGCTTAATTTTCGGTTTAATTTTTCTATACTTTTTCTTAATTAGAGAAATATGAAAATTAAAAGAATTACACATAATTTTTACTCAAAAAAATAATTAATTTTGATATTAGTGGTTTTCAAGATTTTATTGTTACGTTTTTAATATCTCTAATCAAGACGAACCCAAAAAATTAACAAAAAATCATGATCGTGATAAAAACCTAAGCCTGATATGACCCATTCTAGTCTCGTGCTATGCAATAATTTTTTATGAATGAGTTTAATGCGTTATAAACTTAAAATTTATGTAAGATTTTGCTCATAGTGTCTTGTCATGTCCTGTGTCGTGTCCCAAACCCCCCAAAAAGGGACCCGGCCCGGCTCGGTCTATCACTGTGCCTGTAACGTATCGTGCCAGAGTTTTATGTTAACTTGTCAG
>CM018899.1:8953898-8958898 GCA_009663005.1 Actinidia chinensis
GCTAGGCTGCTGCATCCTGCAATCATTCATAGCCACCTTCAACCACCACTGGTCTACCGTGGGTATCTATCCTTGATTTTCTTTCTTCTATTCCTTAAACTGGACACCCCACATGAGACATACCTAAAATAGAGCAAAAGAGGAGAAGAAAAATAGGGAGATTTGTTACTTTGGCCATTTTGATGTGAGTGAAGTGATTGTTTTGGGTTTGGTCTTATATGAGGAAAGGTGGGTGAATTTTTCTATGTGAGAGGAAAAGATTTAGGGAGGCTAACGACAATAGTGGGAGTCCGATTTTCCTCCTCCTCAATGGTAATTGGTCAAAACAATGGGATCTGCAATGAGTCCCACGGTCATTCCTACAGCTTTGGCCAATCACAATTAATGTTGGGCAAACAAAATTATTCCAGAGATAAGAGTGTAGAAATGTATGTGAATATTCTTGACTTTCTCATTGTTTTTAAAATTTTTGTCTTTTTTCCCAACTTAGGCGTCGTCTGGAAAATGAAACAAATATGCAAATCGGGTCTCATGTATTACACAATTTCCTTAAGGCAGATTCATCCCTCATCTGTTTTGATGAGGCATTGGTCTCCTAGGATAAAACGGTGAGCTCCAAACAATGTTAGCATTGCACTTTTAGACTGGCAACTTGAATAGTGTCTTTGATCTCTCTCACTGCACTCTAAAGGGTGTGTGCTCTCTATTTTTCTGTGTACTCTGAATTGAGGAGAGACAAGCATGGGAGTAATGCTGAAATAATAGTCAACACCCCCAATAACTAGGGTGGTAATGGTTTTTGTAACACCCACCCATTACTATGGTATTCAACACTTAGTAATGTATGTAATTGGTGATTATTGAAGTCATAGCCCAGTCTTTTCACATACCACGCAGGACAGAGTCCATCCACCCATACCCCTTGCCACGACCGAGGACTAGACCCACGAACCATGTGAGCGCTACGGCTCAAAAGCATTCTTTTTTCTTTTTTTTTAAAGAGACACTTAAGGAGGAAAATCAATTTTGCTCATGTACATTCATCGCGGAAGTCCAACGATTCATAATTACTTAGCCTTTTTTGTTAATTTTTGTTTGGCAAGGCATCTAAGATTATAGAAAAGAGATCCAATTAAAGTTGCCACCTAATTATTGGTCTTAGGAAACCATATTATATACTGACTGCGTGGATAGGCACAAATCCTATCACCCCCAAAAATGGGTACTGGGTCTATGCTACCGAGTTGAAGGTGTTAGGCATCCACTCGGCCTAACCATTATGATTAGCCTGTACTTAACAGCTATAGATTTATTTTTAATTAAATATTTAGTCATTTTATGATGCATGAACAATTAATTACATAATTAAATTAAATACAACATGCAAAAAAAATCAAAACAAATAAACACCACAAGATCCTAAAAATTTTAGGGGTTTTAATGCTCTAAAAATAATTACAACAAAGAAAAAATATTCAACTAATTTTTATTATATCAAGATAGAGAGCAAAAAAAAAAACCCTTAATTTTTAGGATATTGCTATACCAATTTCAAAAAATAAAAGGATATTTATCCTAGATGTATAATTCGAAACATTAGATCTTCTTAGAAACTTTATCTCCACCATTGGATCATCTTGGATTGTCCTCGGGATTGAACTATGATCTTCGAATGGCTTCCACAAATTCTTTAAATTTTTTCTTTACCTCAAAAAATCCCAATCTAAGAACACTCTCTTTTTAGTCTTTTCTCAAAAATAAAACTAAACTATTTATTTTTTCTTTCCTCTCTAATCTCACTAGTACTATTCTAAAAACCTAATTTTCTCAATATTCTCTCTCTCAAAAGTACTACAACCTCTCTTAATTTTCTCTTTCCTTTATATAGGATTTTTTGGTGTTCCTTGGACTATTTTGACGTTTGTGTAAACCAAGACAACAAGCATCGCATAGGATTTCTTCAACACTGTATTTTTTGGTTCTCACGATTTTGTTCGTTTTGACCTTGGATACTGCATGATTTCATGAGTGTTTAGAGGATTCAACCTAGATAATTCTCATTGATGCGCCTCACATCACACTCACATAGGTGACCTCTCATTACGAGTATCCTGCTATACTAGGTTTGAATTTCCATGACATAAGAGTCATTAAAAATACTTAACCTCTTTGTTGTAGGCATCTCTGTTGCTCCATAGGAATGGGTAAAATTTCAGTGTTATCCTCTAGCCACTAACAACTTAGTTTTCCCATTAAACTTAGATCTTAGGAGCTCTAGTTAGCTAGGTTGGGTTACCGTTACAACAACTTTATTTTATAGGCTTCAATCTCATTCCCCTAGAAGACTTGTCATCTAACTTTCTATTTAATATCCTTTGGTTAGAGGAAATGCAATGTTGTCCTTTGACTTAACATAATCAATAATGATAACTCCATTCGAGAGTAGTTGTCTAATTATATTGTGTCTATAATATATATGTCTAGACTTACCATTATACATGTTGCTTTGTGCCTTTCCAATTGCTAATTAACTATCGCAATCGATGCATATAGCTGGCACAAGATTTGACCAACTTGGAACATTTTCCAAGAAGTTGGTTCACATGCCTTGTCTAATGCTTTGAATTCTGATTCCATCGTGGATCAGAAGATACAAGTTTGTTTGAAAGATTTCCTTGAGACTACAACACCTTATAGGGTAAATACATATTCGCTCATGGATTTTGAGTCTTTCATGTCTGATATCTAGTTTGCGTCGCTATATCCTTCTAGTACAACCATATATCACATATAATGCAGTCCATAGTTTAGATTATACCTCAGATATCTTAGTATTCTAACTATCGTCTTCCAGTGCTTAACACCTAGATTGCTCGTAAATCTACTTAGGCTGCTTACTCAGTATGTTATGTTTGGTCTAGTACAGTTCATTATGTACATCAGACTTTCAATTATATGAGTATATTCTTTTTGTGATATTCTTTCTTCTATGTTCCTAGATAAATGAAGATTCATATCCACAGGAAGATCTTGTCACACTATTATTATGCTTGTCAAATTTTTCTAGTATTTTATCAATGTAATGGGATTGAGATAAGACAATACCATCTGGTGTTCTAGTGATCTTAATCCCCAAGATTACATCACCAACACCCATGTCTTTTATGTCAAACTGCTTGTTCAACATTTTCTTAGTAGTTTTGATCATTTCATCACTACTACCCACAATGAGCATGTCATCGACAAATAGATAAATAATGACATACCCTTTATCTGTGACATTAATGTATGCACACTTGTCACCCTCATTAATTTTAAATCCATTTGACAATATAGCGTCAAACCTCTCATAAATTATTTAGGTGTTTGTTTCAATCCATACAAGAATTTGACTAGACTTCACACTTTCTTTTCCTAACCCGAAACAATGAACCCTTTTAGTTGCTTCATATAAATTTTTTCACCCAAGCTACCATTCAGGAAAGTTGTTTTAAAACCCATCTTGTGTATCTTCATATTTCGCAAAGCAGCTATGGTTATTATCATGCGAATGGATGTTATTCTCATGAATGGCAAGTAAGTATCAAAGTAATCTCGACCTTCCTTTTGTCAAAAACCTTCTATGACAAGCCTAGTTTTGTACTTATCTATTGATCCATCTTATTTCATCTTCCTTTTAAAGATCCATTTGTAGTCTAAAGACTTACTACTTATAGGTAAATCCACTAACTCCCAGGTGTGATTTTGCAGTATGGATTTAACCTCATTATTTATGGCCTCTTTCCATAAATGTCTCTCGAGAGAATTCACAGCTTCTCTAAAGCTTAGTGGCTAATTCTCCAACAAGAAGGTTATAAAGTTAAGACCAAATGACTTTTTTGTCCTAGCACGTTTACTACGTCTAGTTTTTTCAACTTTTTGTTCATTCCCCCACTTGTCCTAATTGTCCTCAATAACAGTCTCTTGAACTTCCTTTTTCAAGTTAGACTCGTGTGGATTTGTAAGGAAACACATCTTCAAAAAATGAAGCATTCCCCAATTCCATAATTGTATTTTTATTTATATCAAAAAATTCTAAGTGATACACTAAAAATCTGTACGCAAGCCTATTATTTGCATATCCAATAAATATATAGTCCTTAGTCTTTGGTCCTATCCTCACTCTCTTTTAGGAGTTATCACTACTATTTTTGCAAGACACCCCACACTCGCAAGAAACTAATTAACATGGCATTCATTATCTCTTTAAGAGTACGATTATTTCACTCAGCAACTCCATTTTGCTGAGGCAAATAAGGTGTAGTAATTTGGTGAATAATTTCATGTTGTGCACAAAATTCATTGAATAATGCTTCATATTCACCGCCTTTATCACTTCTTGGCACCTTAATCTTTTTGCCAAGTTTATTTTCAACTTCAAATTTTTAATGTTTGAACGCATCTATGGCTCCATCCTTACCTTTAAGCTAGTACACGTAACCATATTTTGTGATTATCATCCATAAAAGTAGTAAATTATTTATTACCACCACTTGTTTGAGCGAATTTCAAATCACACATAACTGTGGATTAGATCCAATGGTTCAAATTCTCTCTGAGCTGAATAAAAATATGAACTTGTCAATTTTTCTTCAACACAAACTTGAAATTTGTAATTAAATTCAATTTTCAACTTCGGTAATTGGTAAAATTTAATTAATCTAAATAAAGTATCATAATTAACATTTTCTAGTCTACCATACCATAAATAAGATGACTCAAGCAAGTAAGTAGAAAAGCTGAATATATTCATTTTATTGAGCATGAACAACCATTACTCATGCAGCCTTCTAGATATACACACCACTCTTATTCAATATAAATTTATCCGCCTAGAACATGAAACGAAAGTCATGCTTGCGCAAAAACGACCTTGATACCAGATTCTTCTTGATCTCTGGCACGTATAGCACATTATTCAACGTCAACTTTTGGCAGTTGAAGAATTCCCCATGTACTAC
>CM018899.1:8973898-8978898 GCA_009663005.1 Actinidia chinensis
ACACAAATACATACATAAAGCTAAGCTTTTCACCTTTTCCTTGAGCTTGATCTAGCTTCTAATGACTTCCCTTGGCTGGTGTGGACTTTTCTCCAATGCTCTTCCGCTTCTCCTCTTCTCCTGTTCTCCTCTTCCTTTCTCTCTCTTTCGCTCGCTACGTAGGTGTGTGTGGGTTGTGTATGTGTGGAGTGGTAGATAAATGGGACACACATGGGAAATAATCCCATTGCCCTCCGCCAGGAGGTGTAGTTACAAAGGACATCCAATTGTCATTTTGACCCCTTTGAATTCTAAGATAAATAGAATAGTCATATTAATCTAATTTAAAAGTCTTATTTAATAAACTAAAAATGACTTCATGGATTTGGGGTATACATTCTCCCCTCCTTATAAAAGTTGTCCTCAAACTTGGCTAATAACCATTTTTCCTTTGTGCACTCTAATCATATTCATCGAGTAATCAATGTCTAATTGTGGATACGTTAATAATTGTATGATTAGGGGGTTTAACTTTCGTTGCGACTTGCCGTAAACTGCCGCTCTTAATTTTTGTCGCTGTAACAACATGGTTTTCCCATTAATACTATTCAAGGCAAATAATCTGCCTCCCCTGAGATGCTTGGGTAGGATGGAATTTCAAAACAAGTAATGAATATTGAATAGAAATACTAATACTATGTAATAATTGTTGATTCTTTCAACAAGCGTACCTTAACTTATCACAGCACACAAAGCATTGCATTCATTAAAAACGGTAACGTTATCCCGGAGTTCATCTTCTCGCTCCCAAGTTGATGCCTCCCATGTTTGTTTACCATAAAAAACTCGCACTAAGGGCAGGACCTTATTCCAAGACTTGGTTGCGTCGATTCCAAACGATTTCGATCGGTTTTCTCGACATAACTTAAGTCTTTAACTCACGTCC
This sequence comes from Actinidia chinensis, assembly GCA_009663005.1. Taxonomy (NCBI): domain Eukaryota; kingdom Viridiplantae; phylum Streptophyta; class Magnoliopsida; order Ericales; family Actinidiaceae; genus Actinidia; species Actinidia chinensis. Next base: position 8,974,824 of record CM018899.1, read on the forward strand.
CATGGGTAATGATTTATCACACGCTAGGATCATGGAACATATTTTTCGTAGCATTGAGACTGAAATTACATCATGAAACGTGTGAAAGCTCCGGTGGAAAGGGCCATATGATAGGCAACGGGGTCCAATGTTGGCGAAATTTCAATGGTCCGATGGATATCGGTTTCAACGTTTCCTTTTTGCCAAAAACGATTATCCCTTGAAAGGAGATACCTTCAATAATACATGTCCTCTTCCTCAAATTATAATCTCGTTTTAGAATGTCTGCATTAACGTTTTTTGGGTGACTTTGGGTCGTCTGCAAGTCTCTGTGTTGAATTTCCTTGAAATCTTATCAGTAGTTAGTGCACTAATTTCTGGTCCTAGAATTTGTCGTTCTCCTACTTCCAGCAAAAAAAAAGCGATTCTACATTTCCTCCCATAAAGTACTTCATATAGTGCCATTCCGATACCTTGCCATAAAATATTGTTGGTAGGCAAACTCCATCAAGTGCAACTGAGTTTTCATTTCCTTGAAAATAGAGTACACAAAGCATGAGCTATCATCTAAAGTCTGGGTAGTCATCTACTGATTGTCCGTTACATTTTTGGATGGAAAGTAGTGAATAAAGTCAGTTCGTGCCCAAATGTCGTTGCCCCCAACTTTTCAAATTTGACACAAAACTCGGATCTCGATCCGAAAACTATAGAAAATGGCATGCCGTGAAGTCAAACGATTTCTGCTACGAAAGTCGCATACTTTGGACAAATGAATACGTAGTCTTAATTGATTAAAAAAATGTGACGGCTTAATGAGCCGGTCTTACAGTGACCCCAAAAATGGCATTACAGCTCCTGATGAGTTCTGGTAATCGACTAGAAAATCATAATGAGTGTTCTCATTTCCATCGGTATTGGTAAGGATTATAGTAATCCCGCTGGTCTGTGGTGTCATTCTTTGACTTGTTGACATGAGTAAACATTTAAACACAAATTAGCTATTTTCCTTCTGCATTCCGGCATCAAATATTTCCTTTCAAATTTTGGGACATTTTTGTCCTTTTGGATGCATCATTAAATCGTGATTTGTGTGCTTCTTCCAAAAAAACGTCTTTGACCTCTGGTATGTTGGAATACATAAGCGACCTTGAACTTAAAATGATACATCATGTAAGGCAAAGTATGGCTTTGGATTCACCAACATTTCATAATAAACTTTCCACAAGTACGGATCTTAGGGTTGTCGGTGCTTTACAATTGTCGATAAAGGTCGGTTTCTTTTTGAACGATCATGGTAGTAACATTGCCATTGGTTGCCACATGCAACCACTTCGATCTCTGCTCTCTCTACCCAATGAACAAGGGCCGTTTGCGACGTAACTAAGCATGCTAGATTGATTGTCGACTTTCGGCTAAGACGTTATACTACCAACGTTGGAGTTTTCCAGATTACTGAATAAGAATGTATAGTCTTTAATCAACTCGAGTCATAGTCTTGGTCTCATGTTCGTTCTTTTTGGGTAACCAAATCCTTCAAGCTTCTTGTGGGTCAGTAAACAAACTTCCCACATGTGACTGCTACAAGTAGTGACGCCAAACTGCAAGGCAAAAACCACTGCTTGCTAGTTCCAGATCATGAGTTGGGGTGGTAGTTTTCTCATAAGTCTTAACTTTCGTGAGGGTAAGCAATTACTCTCCCATGTTGCATCAATTATCCCACTCCTAATCCCGGTGTGAAAGTATCCACTGAAATCTGTGAACCATCCGTTCTGAGGTAAGGATAAAATCGGTGCGGCTACTAATCGCTTCGTCAATATTTGAAAACTCTTCTCTCGTTTCTCCATCCATTCAAATGAAACATTCTCGGCATAAAGCTGATGTCAAAGGTGTTGCAATCCTGGAGAAGTCTTTCACAAATCTCCGGTAGTACTGCTAATCCCATAAAACTTCTGACTTTAGTCACATTCGTGGCCTCGGCCAATTTCAAATGGCTTCAACCATGTGAGGATCGACAGACATTCCATCCACACTGATGATATGTCCAAGAAAAAGCTACACATGATAACCAAAACTCACACTTCTTAAGTTTAGCCTACAATCTCTCCTCCGCAAAGGTTTTGTTAAAAACCATCTCAATGTTGTCATGTTCTGCAAAACTTTTGGATACACGAGAATATCGTCAATGAAAACAATAACGAATTCGTCAAGGAAAGGGTTTGGAATACCCGATTCATCAGGTCCATGAATGTGGCTGGTGCATTGGTACTCGAACGGCATAACGAAGAAATTCATAATGGACGATCGGCCTTTCTTTGCTTGTTCGAAAAAGATGTCTTTCTATGTCGCTCCCTCTAACTTCAGTTGGTGATAACTGATCTCAGATTGATTTTTGAAAATACTTGGCACCCTGAGTTGGTCAAAACAAATCATCTACCCTTGCCAATGGGTAACTTGTTCTTAATGGTAACTTTGTCAATCTCGATTAGTCGTTACATCATTCATGGTCCATCTTTCTTCCTACAAATAACACAGGAGCGCCCAAGGGAAACGCTTGGGCGAATGAATCCTTATCCAATAAATCTGCAGTGAACTTTAATTCTTTCCGTCTAAAGGTGACATACGATAGGGAGCTTGGAAAGGGGTCTAGTACCCGGATTTAAATCGATATAGAATTCATCTCTCGCGTACACTAAGGAATCTAGTAACTCATATGGAAAAAAACATAGAAAAATTTTGGACAATGCATATCCTCTAAGGATGGTGGGGAGATATACGTGTCGACAACACTGTATAAGCATGACTTGACTTTCGTTTTTGGATAAGTGTTGGGCTTTCATAGAAGGAAATAAGATAGGTCGGAGGTACAACAACCAACTCCCTCAAAGAGTAGTCCGAATGGGCAAAAGAATTGAAATACTAACTCCTGACAGCCGCACTCAATGAGTGCACCGGTAGGAAGACAACCAATCCATCCCTAGGATGGAGTCAAAACCATTCATCTCCAAGGGTATAAGGTTCTACAAAATAAGCGTACATCATTGAACGATTTCACATAAATTTAGACACTATGCATAACATGGTGTTCCCCGAAGGGCAAGGATACTGATAACTCATATTCAAGGGGTACTGGGGAGACATTCAAATTTTGATTAAAATGACATGAAACAAATGAATGGGTGGAATCAGAATTCCATAAGAACGTGTGCAGCGTTGGACCACAAATAGGAGTATACCTGGACACAACTAAATTAGTTGCGGGGGTATTCCCTGGCGTAAGTGCAAAAGCTCGCCCTTATTTTGGTTGATTATTCTCCTCTGATGGAGGTTGCTGAATGAGGCTAACCGCGATGTTCTAGGTCCTGAATCTTATTCCTCATGGGACATCTATCATCTGGTGTCCATCTTGACCACACCTATAACAAGTTGTAGTTCTCATGTGACACTCACCGCGGTGCTTTCTTTGGCAGAGACATGTCGATAATTTTGTTGATCCACTAATCCCCTGACTCACGATAGTCCTTTGTTGGGTGATGAATTCACTTGAGACCCAGAAACTCTGCAGCTTCGAGCTTGGTGCTCTGACACTGGAGAAGGAAGAATAAAAAGAGGAGGTGAGACCCTCTTCTCGTCTTTTTTCTAGAATTGAGACATCTCTTTTATTCAAGTTCCTCAGTAATTAGGCTGCTGAAAAACCTCTGATGAGTAGGTAACCGCAATATATCTACCTGTTCTTGATGTTCCATCTAATCCAGCTTTAACCTTCTCGCCCTTTACCGAGATTCGTCGACCACTAGATGAAGGGGCTAACGTGACAACTCCTAAACTTGGATTGCATTCTCTACTGTTGCGTTACCTGTTTTAAATTAAAAATTCTTGAATATTCTGATCTGAACCATCTCAGGAAAATACTCTCATTGAATACTTTTCAAAATCTAGGCCATAGCCACAACGGCCTCAATGGCTTCTTCAATTGTAACCAAATCAAGCCAGCTCTTCAAAAGTAAATGTAGCATAAACCACCTTCTGTTTGTCAGTGCAAGGAGGCTTCGAATACCCTCTCTATTCCTAAGAGCCAAGGCATACAGGTCACGGGATT
>CM018899.1:8986398-9006398 GCA_009663005.1 Actinidia chinensis
ATAGAAGAAATTACCAAATGGCACATGAATACTAAAGGAATGCTGTAATGTAAAAAGAAGCTAAACGACCTCAAGTCATTGGTGAACGTTCATTCAAAAAGGAAATTGAAACCTAGTTTATATACTGATATTGGAGTGTATTATTAGATATTGCGTTGTTCTTACATTGTACAAGTTCTCACATGCAAAGTATTTTATATTTCTTAGAGACAACCTTATACACATTTCATGAAAACTATTTCTTACTTATAGATCATGTATCATGAAAAATATATTTTCATCATATTCAAGTCAATAATGCTAATTTTGCATAATGTTGTTTAGGGACTTGAACTATCGTTCTTAAATTTACGATGGTGCTTACCACTTGCACATCTTAATTGCTAAACTTGATTTCACCATTGCTTGAGATATCTTATAAGCTATAATTGTATGCAATGTTGTTTAGACTATCTATAAACATTGCATAGTTCTCTCATGCTAATGATAATCTATTAGAGAATTGATTACACTTCAAGTTCACTATGATATTTTGCATAAAATTTTATTGTGACTTGAAATTGTATTTCAAAAGTTCAATAGGCATTCATGCACTCACAATTTACTTGTTGCTCTATATATAAAGTGATACATATACAAGTATGATCATTTTGATGATTTCCTAGTCAAAAGGTACTTTGATACTAAACCCCTAAGGACCAAGAATGATGGGGGTACAACGAAACAAAAACTTGATTGTCTTATTATAGGTTCTCTCACAATTCAACACAAAGAATGAGGTTGTACTTATCATAGATACTTTAGGTATATGATGATTTGATATGAGGAAACTCAAAACTATTGAAGCAACTCCATGTCCATATTAAACCCAAACTAAGATGGTGATAGATACTACTTTTAAAATGAACTTCTAGAACATGAGGAATTTGCAAGCCCCGACAAACCTGGAGGAGTGGGCGCGTGATGGCCGACGGCTAGCCGCCAAGGCCAACTTACCTTAAAGGTGTGTTCCTCTCATTCAAAATGCCATAATAATTTTGCCTTTTGTGAAAATGTCATAACTAAAAATAACACGCGTCACATCCATACCGTACATTACAGAGCTGTGTTAGAAGTTTTAAACTTTTGCATACAGTCCCTTGTCATTGCCCCGCCAAACCCGGCCTATGCGGATCGTGGGAGTTGATGGCGACGGCTTGCCCGCCAAGGCCAAACTACCTGTAAACTATGCATTCTCATTCAAAATGCAATAATATTTTCTTTTGCGGAAGCTAAATTAATACTAAAATAAGGGAGTGTCACTTCCATACCGTACATGACAGAGCTGATGGCAGTGCTGTGTCTAAATTTACTTTACATACATTCCAGGGATAACTTGAATCATAATACCCTTCAAGACATGAAAATTAGGTCTAGCAATGTTGAAAATACATAACAAGTCATCGGGAATATCTAAACTACAATAAAGCTCAATCTCGTGTCCTTTAGTCTGCACTGTGGAGCCCTAAAAAGATTTTCAAAAACGTAAGCCCAAAACTTTGGACATAACATAAATGCATGAACGTAATAATCCCATGATTGCTTTCATATCATACAATCATAGTTAGCATAAAACACGTAATTTCATTTCTTTAACTTTGAAGCTCACGTAAACATAGCTTTGACATATCAGAAAACATTCCGTGAGCATAAACCATTTCATATTTTCTTGAAAATCATGCACAATCGTAGGGTGTTGTAAATACTCGACTGAACATAATTAGTATATAGGCTTATGGGTGACTCTTTAGGCCAGAGAGAGATATCTATCGTACCGGCTGCGTCTTATTCACGTCCCCCAAACCGTCTAGGAGGACTATCTGCTTGAATTAAAGTCATGCCAGATAGGACCGAGTATCACCATTCTACATAATTGAACATACATTGCTTTTCATGTAAAGTCATGATAGACATTTACATCATCAAAAACATTTATCCATGGGTTCGGTACATAGCAAACAACATATCGTACATTTGAAGGACATTGGATTCATATTTAAACATAATGTTGATGCATGAAAACATGGAAAACCTTTGTATATACATAATACATTGAAACATTTTGAACATACATAAGTTTGTTTTCAATAGCATTATGTTACTTTGGCTAGGGCCTAACTGTGTTTTGTCCCTACAATTAGGTAGGAATTGTCAATACTAAGTTATTGCCATCACTTAATTTGCATAATATGACTTCACTTAACTTAGAACTGATTCTTATTCACGTCCAACTCTTCTAGTCATTGTGTCTAAAGTCCGATTATAGATCTATCAAAGAGCCCTATATAACTTTGGGCAACATTTTAACAGTTCTAAGAAAAGGCCCATTCTGCTGAAAGTGGTCGAGATGTCGAACTCCCGTTCAGGGCAAAGTCTGGCGTTCGAACGTTGGCTGTCAGAACTCAATCATTGGCGTCGTCGGACGCTGTTCTTGGGAGTTCGGACGCTCCTGGTTTGATAGTTATGAACAGTAAATGAACATACGAATTCACCAAAAATCACACAATTCAACTCCAATCTTTAGGGAGGTTTGTCTAGATACTAATTATAGCTCAATGGGACTATCATACTTTCATTCAACCTAAAGTAACCATTAAATATTAAAGGGATTTAAGTTTAAAACCAAAACTAAAACCTCTACAAAACTATAAAATAATAGATTGTAGATTCTGTGCTTAAGGTATATACCTCTATTAAAATCTGAGCTTTGAAGCTCTAATGTCCAAGAGAGAATTGAACTTCCAAGCTTCTCCCTACTCTTCTTCTTCTTCTTCCTCTCTTTCTTAGCTTTTCTTCTCGCTATCTCAGTATGTGTGTTTGTATATGGTGTGGGGAGGACAGTGAGAGGGTGTATATGTGTATATGTTTGCTGAGGACACATGGAAAAATCATACTATGTGGCGCCCCCATTCCCTTCCTCCCCCCCTCCTCATTTTTTGTCTGTCTCCCTTGCCTTTTCCTCTCCCCATACTCTCTTTCGTTCCAGTCTTCATTCTCTGTTCTTTCCGCTTTTCCCTCTTTGCCCCCTCCCGCCTTCCCCCCCCTCCTCTCCGCTCACTATTTCTCCCCCTATCTTCCCCTCCCTCCCCTTCCCTCCTCCATCCCCACCCCTTTTCCATCCCCTTCTCTTTTCCTTTCTCTTTTCCCCTTTGCCCCTCCCCTTCCTTCTCTTCCCCCCCCTCCCCTTCTCTCCCTCGCCTCCGCTCCCCCCCCCATTCGCTTCCTTCCCCCCCCCCTTTCTTATTTCCAGCGCTCCTATCCGTCACTCCCCCCCTCCCCTCTCTCTCCACATCTACGGGGAAAGAAGGGGGGAAAGGGGGGGAAGGGGAAAGGGGTGAGGAGGAGAATTTTCTCCTTTTGCCTCCCTGTCTTTACTCGTTCCTTTAAGCGTTCGGACGCTGGCTTTCGAGCGCTCATTTAGACGTTTCGAACTCTAAGAAGGATGTTTAAAAATCTGGCGTTCGAACTACCTTCCCTACAATTCAAAATATGCGAGATCTGAAATTTTTATTTTTGCCTGGGCGTGTCGAACTCCCATTGGGAGTTCGGACACCAAAAGAAAAAACTGGATAGAAAACCTTAAAATCTTAAGTCTTGATTATTATAAACTTATATTTTTTTTTTTCGGGGTCTTTTTGACTCTTAAATCTTTATCACTTTACTTAATTGGCATACACGCCGAAATTCTACATTATAAAAATTTACGGACTCGGGGCATACAGGTTATGCATTGACAACATGGGAAAAACCATTGAATATACGATATTAGGTATGAAAACATTGCGAAAGTACATAATTTTGTTCAGGCATTGCTGTACTCACCTGGATTTCTTTTAAACTAGACTTAAATGACGTTTTCCACACATAAGGACATTGGTATCGTTTATCATTACTATGATAACCATATGATAAGAAAAACTAAAAACTTAATAAAAATTTCGAATTTTCCTACCAAGGCATATCCGTTTAAACTTATTTAGCACTAGGATAACTCTAAGATGTGCAGAGTACAAATTCCATCCCATTTAAGCCTAGGATCCCGTTAACATAGTGAAAAACATTCGAACGCAACAGTTCGAACATTCCCAAAATGTTCGAACTCTTCCAAAAGTTTCAAACCAAAACCGTTCAACGAGAAGTAAAAACGTTCGAACCCTTTTCCTATGAACTCCGCTTCTTCTTCTCTCACACAATCACCTCTAAAACTATTTCCATTTCTTTAAGGCTTCTAGGATATCAAATACAACTCAAGGGACTACAATAAACTCAGATTCAAAGTTATTACATTTAACCCTTCTGGTAGATCTAGGATTTTAAATCAAACAAAATCAAAACTATACATACACAAAAAGGCAAAATGCTCACTCACCAACTTGATGAGGCTTCTAATGGCTTTCTTCTGCTTGGATGAGCTTTCAAGCTCCCTCCTTATCCTCTTCTCCTATTTCCTCTTCCCTTCTTTCTTTCTTCTTTTCTATCTCTCTCTCTATTCGTGGTGGTGTGTGTGTTGTGTTTGGAGTTGGTTTTTAAAAGTATAAGGAGAGAGAGTGGGGTTTATTGGTGATATGGGAAATCACCTATGTAGTGCACCCCTTTTTAATTTCGTGTTCCCTTTTTATTTTTTCACTTCTGCTATTACCGTCGAACCATCTTCGTACTATTCGAACGCGACCGTTCGAACAAAATCCTGCGTTTTGGATTTGGAAAATTTCTGGACTTAATTCTAAAATGGCTTATTTCCATCTATAAGATAGGAATTTCCATAAACAACATAGCTGTCAGGTATTTTTGCTTCATAACAAATTTTACTCATTCGGGTATTACATTCTCCCCTCCTTTATAAAGTTTGTCCTGAAACTGGTTAACGGTATTACCCTAGTCATGACTACTCTAATAACATCGTTGTGTCAGTTAATACTAAAATTCGAAATAAACAATGTGTCTAATGGGTTTACACCCATTGCGACCTGCTACACTGCCATCTCATTGGGCAGCCTACAACATGGTAACACAGTGATTAATATCCAAAACCATATGGCCTTTCCCGAGATGCTTGGACCAGAAAAACTACCATCCATGGTACAGAATACAAAGAAAGAAAAAATGCTGATAATGCAAAAAGGAACTAACGTACCGCGAGTAATTAGGAATGTTCATTCCAATAAAGATAGTACTGTTCCTTGATCTCATCTCTGCTTCCCAAGTGGATTCTTCCCATGAGTGATTCAGCCATACAATCGCAACTAGCGGGATTAACATTGTGCCTTGTTTCTAAGAAATTGGTCGCGACGATCCACAATCTCGATCGGGTTCAAATAGCTTAAATCTTTCTCGTACATCCAAAGATAATGATGAATCACATGAAGTGAGGTTTTGTACAAATTTTCGTAGCAGCGATACGTGGAAAAACATCATGGGCACGTGCGATGAATAACTCTGGTGAAGAGCAATACGGGGTGCCAATTCATTGAAGAACTTCAAATGGCCCTATATACCTTGCTTTTTTTTTACTTCCTTCTTACCAAAACGATCTACCTTAGAAGGAGATACTTCAAAAACACGTGGTCCCTTCTTCAAACTCTAAGTTCTCTAGAACATCTGCATAGCTCTTTTGGCGGACTCTGAGTGCAATTTGAAGTCTCTGTGAATTACCTTGATCTTATCGGTCGTCAGTGAATAATCTCGGGGTCCTAATATTGGGCGATCTACAACTAATCCAACAAACAGGGAACTACATTTCCTCCCATAAGTGCTTCGTACGGTGCAATTCCATATGCTCGCGTGGAAAAACTGTGGTGTAAGCAATCTACAAGCGGTAAGTGCATTTCTCAATGTTCATTGGAAAGAAGAGTACACATAACCATACATGTCTTCTAAAGTGGATAGTTCCTTCGACTGTACGTTCTTGCCCCAGATGAAAGCGGTGCTAAAATTTTAGCTTAATGCCTAGAGCTCGTTGCAACTTTTCCATAACCTTACGACGTAAACCTCGGATCCAATCCGCAAATATAGAAATAGGTTATGCCATGAAGTCGGATAAATTTCTGCTACGTAAAGGTTCGAATACTTCGACAATGAATATGTAGTCTTCACTGGCAAAGAATATGCTGACTTAGTGGGCGGTTTACAATAACCCAAATGACGTTTACCTCTTGGTGAGTGCGGTATAATCGACTCAAAATCCATTGTGATGTTGTGACGATTCAGGGTAATTTTTATCATGTATATTAACGTATAGTTATTTTTATGTGGGTTGGTGTGGGTTTAAATTGAAAGTACTAAAATTTATAAGTTAATTAGGGATACTAACTATAAATATAGGGGCCTCCTATATAATTATCACTAATATGTCAATGTTTGACACCAACCCACCCGTAGTGACTTCCATTTTTCCCCTTTTCTTCTTTGGCCTCTGGTTTTTTGTTTCCTCCTCTCGGTTTCTATGTTCGTGAAGCACGGAGAGATTCTTCCCTTTTCAAATCTTTTCCTATAACTCATAAATTTTGGTCACTTTTGGAGATTACAAGGGGAAGGATTTTTTCAGTTTCTTCTCAAAAAAATTCAAAAAGGGATCCAATTTAGGAAGCACATTTGCCAAAACCCTAGGGTTTGATCACTTCATCATTTGGTAGGTTATTTTTTTACCCCATTTAAAATTTTTGTTGTTAGATACTAGTTATATATTGTACTTCATATATTAAAGTAAAACTTAAGGTATTGTTGTAGTTTATGGAGTAATATTTTAGAGAATCATTTCTTGGTAATTAGGTGTTTGTAATGAGCATGTAATTGTTAGTTTGTTAGTTTGATGTTAAATGAGATTGTTGTAGGCATATATGAATATGACTATTGTGGGTGAGGAGGGTTAAAAAGGCCCCAATTTAATGATATGAATTGAAAAATTGATTATGATGTTGTTGTAGTAGTTGAATTTTTGATAGATAGAAAATATGTTTATGAAAGAAAATGGGTAGAGAAAAAAGATAATATTCGGGATTGTCGCCCGGGTGTTTTACAAAACACCAAGATTTGCCAAATAGGGGTTTACGGGGCCCCTCCAATTCTTTATTGGAAACCGCGGAATTTACTGTCTATCGCCGACGGGCAGAGAGCGGCAGAGGAAGTTACTTACCCACTTCTTTATAGTTGTTGGACTTTAATTGTGTTAATATTGTAGAGGATCATGCATGACTAGGTCCCACTACACTGACACAAGCCACCAGTATGCATTTAAATGGTGAGTTAAAGATTGTTCTACTGAGTTATATACTCATTCCCGTCGTTATAAATATTTTACAGATGCAGGTAAAAGGGCCATTGAAAAATTGTTGTTATTTTGTGGACTGCTATGACATGGATGACATCCATTTTGTAGTAGTGATGTATATTCAGAAAAGTTGTGTTTTGTAATTATACTTTACTTTTCTGTATCATCCCTATTTGTGGCAATGTAAATGCTAAACTTTACTTATTTCGATATGGTGTTTTGTAAACGTATTAACCCTTATGATTACTTAACTATTTAATTTAACATGTAGTGTATGCTTGATTGTTGGGGGTAATGCGTTAAGGGACATTGAGATCCTGATGGTAGAAGTATTATGATATTTTTTATTCATACAGGACCTCTACATTCTAGACTTGGTCCATTTATCTAGAGGATCATGCTCGTAGTGATTTTTTTATTTATCATTAAAAGAATTATTGGTTTTTAATTTATATATAAAAGAAAATTCCAGCGGGCAGTGGAAGATGTGCTCCCACTTCCATTTCGGTATTGGTAGCGATTTATGCAATAATCCGCGGCTTTACGGTTCTTCCTTAACTGTTGACATGATAACCACTGTGGTGGACACAAATTGCTAGTGCTTTTTTCATTCCAGGGCCACCAAAAATGTCTCTGTTCAAATCTCGATAATATCTTCGTTCCTCTTGGATGCATTATGAACTTGGTATTGTGGGCTTCCTCCAAAACTTGTCTTTGCCTTAGTGATGTTTGGAATACATTAAGCGGCCTTGAAACCTAAGTGCTCTGTCTTGTAAGTAAAAATCGGACTTGGATTCACGAACATCTCCGCATAAACTTTCCACAAGTATGGATCTTCTAGTTGCCGTTTTGCTTTACAATTCCATAAGATCGTCGAGCGATCATGTCTAGTAAGCATCATGTTGGTGTTTGCGCAAATACACGTCAATCTCTGCTCTTTCTAGCTCAACGAATAAAGTGTTTGCGGTACGTAAATAAGAATGCTAGATTGAGTCGACTTTCGATGAACGCGTCTGCTACAACGTTAGCCTTGCCTAGATGATACTGATAAGAATGTTTGAGTCTTTATCAACTCAAGCATTTATGCTGTCTCATATTCAAATACTCTGCGTAACAAGTACTTCAAGCTCTTGTGGTCGGTTGAAAACTTCACATGTGACTCCGGACAAGTAATGACGCCAAATTTCAAAAAGCCAAAAATCACTGACTCTAGTTCTAGATTCATTTGGTGCGGATAATTCTTCTCATGCGGTCTCAACTATCTTGAGCATAGGCAATCACCTTTCATGTTGCAATCAATACGCATCTTAATCCTCGAGTGAGGCATCACTGTAGATTGTAAACCATCTGTCCCGAGGGGGCAAAGTTAAAATCGGCACAGATTACAATCGCTTATTCAATATTTGAAAATCTTTCATATTTCTCATCCTATTCGAATTGGAAAATTCTTCAGAGTAAGCTTGCACAAAGGTGTGTAATTCTAGAGAAATCTTCACAAAATCCCGGTAGTATCCAGCTAACCCATGAAACTCCTAACTTCTGTCACTTCGTCGGTCTTCGCCAAGGCACAATGGCTTCGACTTTGGAGGATCAATAGATAACTCCATCAACACTGATGATGTGCCCTAGAACGTCATAATTGATAGCCAAAAACTCACACATCTTCAGTTTGGCATACAGTCTCTTACTCTGCAAGGTTTGCCAAAACCATCTTCAAGTGCTTGCTCTGTTTTGCAAAAACTTTTAGAATACACTAGGATGGCATCAATAAAACACTTATACAAATTCATTCAAGAAATGGTCGAAATACTGATCATCAAACATGAATTCGACTGGGCCCACCTCACAACCCATCCCTTCCTATCCCACATTCACTTCTTTGCGCGGCATTAGTAACTCCAAACAGCATGACAAGAAAATCATAATGGCCATATCTATGTTCTGAAAGTTGTCTTCTCTATGTCATAGTTCGACTTCAGTTGGTGATAACTTGACTCAAATCAATTTTAGAGAATACTTGGGCGCCTTGAAGCTAATCAAACCAAATATCTACCCTGGAAGAGGGTACTTATTCTAATGGTAACCATATTCAAGCTCTCGGTAATCAATGCATAATTCTCGTACCATCCTTTTTTCGTACAACAACACTGGGAGCGCCCACAAGGTTGAAACAATAGGGCGAATAAATCTTTCCAACAGACTTGGAGTTGACCTTCACTTCCTTTAACTAAGGCGACATACGATAGGGGGCTTAGAAATAGGTCTTAGTACCCGTGATTCAAATCTATATAGAACTCAATCTCTGGGTCCCTAAGGAACATTGTAAACTAAATCTGGAAAACATCGAAAAAATTCTCGAACAACGTGGATATCTTCTAAAAGATGGTGGGGAGACTTGCGTTTATGAGAACACTACATAAGAATGCTTGACTTCCCTTCTGAATTAAGCGTCTGTTCATAGAAAGAAAGAAATGAGGGGTAGGCAGGAGAGCACAATGCCTAACCTTCAAACAGTAATCCTGAAATGAGCAAACGAATGGAACAATACTAGCTTAAGCTCGTAATCGATTGAGTGCATGTAGATAGAAAGACAACCCATCCATCCCTAGGATGACACAAAGCCATGCATCTCAAGGTTATAAGATCCAACATAGGAAACCTTCATTGACGCAAATCTCATATGAATGTAGGATAGTCGCCTATAACATGGGTCCCCGAAGGGCAAAATGACCTGATAATTCATATTCAAGAGGTATGGAGAGTATTCAAATAACGCCAAAAGAATTTGATATGAATTGAATGAGTAGAACCAGAATCCATAAGAATGTGTTGCAGGTTGACCACAGATGGGGCACTACTTGACACTACTGATGTGCTAGCTGGGGTATTCCCTAGTACAAGTGCAAAAGATCGACCTGTCCGTGGTGATTCATTTTTATTCCTTCCTTTCAGCTGGAGGCTGATGAAATGATGCAGAAGATGCGACGATCCAAGCTCTCTGAATTCTATTCCTCATTGGACAATCCCCAACCGGTGTCCTTTTGAGCATACCCATAACCATGCTCTAGTTCCCATACGACACTCAACCCCCATGCTTTCTTGACAGTCGGGCATGTCGACACTCATTGGGACCCACTGCTCCTTGACTTGACAACATTTTCTGATGGGATATGATTCACACTTGACGATCCTGTGAACTTTGTCATTTCAAACCTGTCCTTGCCTCCATATTTCCTCCGATCCTCTTCTTCTTCGATTTTCGCGAAATTCGAAATTAAGACATCTCATTCAAGATTCCTTAGCAATAAAAGCTTGCATGAAGAACCTCCTCATGAGGTGGGTAACACAATAGATCTACCATTGTTCTTGATGGTTTATACCGAATCAGATTTAAACCTTCTCGCCTTGCGAGTTCTGGTTGACATATGTGAGGGGGCATAACGTGATATCTCTATAACTTGGCATTGATACTCTATTACGATCATGTTCCCTGCTTCAAATTTAAAAATCTTAAACCTTTTGATCTCAGACAATCTCAGAAAAATACTCCTCATTAAATACTTCTAGAAATCTGGGCCATAGCCCACAACGATTTAATAGGCTTCTTCAATTGCCACCAGGATCAAAGCGGGCTCCTTCAAAAAGTGAACGTGGCAAAAATCAATTTTTCCATCGGTGCATGGTAAGACTTTCAAAACACCCGCTCAATTCCCAAGAGCCAGATTCTGATAGCCATGAGATCGGGACAGTTCCATAGAAGTTGGCGGGCTTTAACTGTTGGTGGAATTGTTTAATCGTGGTACGTTGGCATTCGCTCCAGCTCCTAGCCATTGGCATTGCTGGTTGTTGCCAGTGCTTCGTTCATGGTTTATTGTTATTGTGAACCTCATGGACCACTTGAACGGTCCCTCTAACATCCTCTCTATTTAAGGTCAAACTCGATATCGGGGCTCTATGCCCCTCTACGCCTTGGCCTCTTCCTAGGCGGATCACTTATACAAAATATATCAAACGTTTTTAGACATATCTAAATATTAGCACAGTAATCCTAGTATAGCATAGCATAATATAACCTTAGTGTACATCACTAGTCAGTCTTAGACTTCTACCTGACGTGACTCTACCTTATGGCGTAAACCTATAGCTCTTGTACATATAAACCTAAGTTTTGATTGATAAAGGTATCTTGACTCTAAAGTGCCCAAACTTGGCTCTAATACCACCATGTCACGCCCTACAAAACCGCCTATGATGCATCGTGGGAGCGTGATGGCCTAAGGCTAGCCGCCAAGGCCAACTTACCTTAAACCTGTGCATTCTCATTCAAATGCACATAATAATTTTTCTTTTACGGAAAGACATAACTGAAAATAAACAAATATCTGGTCCATACCGTACATACAGAGTTGTGTTTAGTTTTGTAAAACTTTGCATAATTCCCAGGGCAACTTAATTACACATAATCTCAAGATATAAATCGGGTCTAAGCCCACAACCATACATTATAAGCCCTTGGGCTTCAAACTACCAATTGTGCTTCAACCTTGTCCTATGGTTCTTCACTTTGGTTCCAAAAAGTTTCGAAACGTGAGCTAAAGCTTTGTGAATAACAAAAGATGCTATGAAACGTAAAAATACCAGGATAATTTTCATACATACAAACATCATACATGTGAAACAAGTGAGCGTAACATAGCTTTCTTTGAAACAATTACTTTTCATTAAACTTGAACTTGCATAAACATGGCCAATCACTTGTTTCCATAACATAAATAGCATAAAAAGTAGAACACTCGGCATACATAACATGGCAGGCCAATTAGGTCGGGGGGCTCTTTAGGCCTGTAGAGGAAACTTATTTAACGTCCCCCACTTTTTTCCCCCACCGTTCGGACGATTGTAGAGTGAAAAATATTTAACGTCCCCCACTCTTACCATCGGACCATAGGTTAGATTAAGTCCCACCACAAGGGGATCCCGAAAAATGTCACGTGCATATACTTTGAACAATCCATTCGTTTGAAATTGAAACAACATCCATGGGTTTAATTTTCTCACATAATAGCATATCCATTACATGAAGCATGGCATTTGTGTCTGATAAACATATCTTACTGCATTATGAAAACATGGAAAACCATTGAAATATACGATATTAGGTATGAAAACATTCGAAAGTACATAATTTTGTTCATGGCCATCGTGTACTCACCTGGATTCTCTTAACTAGATTTAAATGTTTTTTCGTGTTCCTACACATAAAGAAAATAGTATCGTTTATCATTACTATGATCAACCAATATGATAAGGAAAAAACTTGAAACTTATAGAAAATTTCGAATTTCCACCAAGGCATATCCGGTCTAAACTTCTTTAGCACTAGGATAACTCTAAGATGGTGAGAGTACCAATGCAATCCTATTTAGCCTCAGGGATCCCGTCCGAACACAGTAAAAATGTTCGGAAAGCAACGTTCGAACCCTTACCAAAACGTTCGAACTTTTCCAAAACGTTCGAACAAAAAACGTTCGAACCATAGTAAAAAACGTATAGAACCCTTTTATGCGACACTCAGCTTCTTCTTCCTCACACACATCAACTTTAAACTCTTTCCATTACTTTCAAGGCTTCTAGGATATCAAATACAACTCAAAGGGACTACAAATAATCCAGATTCAAGTCTTACATTTATCCTATCAATGAGTAGATCTAGGATTTTAACTCAAAATAAAACCTAAAACTATAAATAAACATAAAGGTAAAAATGATCCAACCGCTTTAACAACTTGATGAGGCTCTAATGACTTCTTCCAAAGTCCCATCTCCTTCTTCCTCTTCATTCAGTCTTTCATCTTCTCCTTCTTTTCTTTTTCTTTTTCTCCCTCTCTCTGCTCTCTCTCTCTTCTCTCTATCTTGTGGGTGTGGGTGTGGGCCTGTGTGGGGTGGAGCTGTGTGTTTTGGATTGGTAAAGGTCAAGGAGGGAGAAGGGGGTGTTGTATGGCTAAATCATGGAAAATCATTCCCGTGTAGTGCACCCCTTTTTAATTTCGTGTTCCCTTTATATTTTCCCTTCTACTGTGCTACCGTTCGAACCATCTTCGTAATGTCCTCGAACGCAACCGTCAATCCTGAACGAAATTCTATCTCGGACACGATTTGGAAAATTTTTGGACTTAATTCTAAATGGCTTATTTCCATCCTAAAAGATAGGGGGACTTCATCAAACTAACATAGCGGTCATATTTTGCTTCATTAACGGATTTACGCCATTCGGGGGTATTACAGAATATTTACTTAATATAAGAAGATTATTAGAAGTATGTTTGATAGCATATGTGTGCTAAACTTCTTGTTAGTCCGATGATATGCATCAGACCGAATGGGCATATAAATTATTTCACTTGATTGATTTGATGATAGTATGTTAGGTATGTTCAAGTGTTTGTGTAAAGATCAATAAATGCTTATTCCTATAATTCAATTTCAGATTCATTTAGAGGCAATGCATTTCTGAACGTGAGTCAAACCTTGAATAGATTTCAAAATATAAAGAGTAGACACTGGCTATTTTATAAAGAATGGTGAAAAAATGATCTTAAAGTTTTGTTCAGTGTTAACAAGTTAACAAAATGTCAACAACTTTCATAAATCACACATATATTTCTATAGATTTCTATTCCAATTTCAATGGTTTTGAAAAAAGAGTAATGAGAACATGATATGATAAAAAAGAAAAGCAAGAAAATAGAGGGAAATGACCTAAATTATCTTACTTTCATTCTACTCTGATATGGGGGAGTGAAATACACTCTAAATATCTTTACTTTATTCTTACTCGATATGTTATATATTCTAAAATGATTTCGTGACACTGTTCATACCCTTGATGAGTATAGGAAATTTTTACTCTAATTATACTCTTATTTTGGGCTAATCATCCTTACTATTATTTTTATCACTATTATACACTTATTTTTAATAAAAAGAAAGATAAAAATGAGATATGATTTTGAAAATATGGATGAGTATTGACACGCATTAATGAGAATAGTTAGATGGATTGTTATTGCGTTTTTTAAAACTAACAACTGTAAAAAATTGTATGAATCTAGTTATGAGTATCAATGATATTCAAATTAATATGGATTGTTGGAGTATGAATATGTATGATGAGTATGAACCATAACTACTTTGTTGAGTAATTGAGTAACAAAATGCGTATAAAGGTTTTTAAGCAAAAGTTGAGCTAAAATATGTAAAATGCATGTTGAGTACGCAATTAGTTTGATAAGCTTGATTTATTGAACTCAAATACTTATGATAAATGGAGAATAAATGCATTGAATAGCTCATGAACTATTGATCATGATTGAATGAATATTGAACTATGGTTATGATAGATTAATAGATTGTGAATGAGAAAAATGCTATGCATGACATATAGAGATATGAAAAAGAAAAGTATGAACTATAGGGAGAGAAAAATGCTATGCATGACTTATGTATGATTTTATTAAATCTTATTGGTATCTTTTTTGAAATAATATAGAATTTCATGAGAAAGGGGGAGAAAGGATTGCTATGTTTTAATACTCTATGATTTCATGGACATTGTTGACAGTTGATTATAAAGGTGTTTTGGGCTTATATATATATATATATATATATATAGAGAGAGAGAGAGAGAGAGAGAGAGAGAGAGAGAGAGAGAGAGAGAGATTCCATGGCCTATGAATTGAACGGTTGCATGATGATAAAGGAAAATTGAACTCCGTAAAAGGGAGGAGATGGCATACAACTCTTTTGTTAATCTAACGGATTACTGTATGAATCGTTGTCGTTCTAATTTTTGCTTTTCATGGATTCATAATTAAAATTGCTTCATTACTGGTATAGACAACTCTCTAATGGATTGACATGGATTTACTTAAATGGAGCAACATAAATTTGATGGATTGCCATACCCTTTTTGATAATTTGAAAAAAGGGGAAGAAAAATATGAATGTTGGCATGAATGCATGAATATTGAGCATGTGATAAATGGCACTTGATCTTTAATGGATTCCATGAATATGACATGTTTATGAGCTTGAATATATGAGAAATGCATAAAATAGCAAAAGAAAGGGGAGCAATACATAGTATGTGCTCAAAAATATATAATACACTTATGAATATCATATGTTCTTAAAGTTCATCATTCATATATTGAAAAGTTTTTGTCATCATCAAAAAGGGGAAGATAGTTGAATCAAGGCCCTGAATTTTGATGATAACAAAATATTTGTATTGTAACTCAATATCTTTACTAAGCAATCAGATCATCAGTATCCTGATACTCAAAATCAAATTGATAAATGAAACTTGAGACATGCACTTTTTGCTTAGAAAGTGTCGACACTTTGCTCACAAGGTGTCGACACATGAAGACCGGAAACTATATTGAATCATTGGAAAAGTCTTAAATTAATGTAGAACTCATGATCTCACTGGATTAAGGTCGTTGATCTCATACACATTTATGGGGAAAGACACTTAAAGAACATCAAAGTGATTGGTTTTCAAAAAGCCACAGATCAAAAGAAATACTTTCTGCAAAAGTGTCGACACACTGATTTCAAGGTGTCGACACATCGTGGTTAAATTGCGTACGGAAGACGTAGCTAAAGAAATATTTTTGAATAACAAAGTGTATCACCAGTTCAGACACCAAATGTCAGTACTAAAGATATTTCTGGAGACAGAAGTATTGACACCAGTATGACACCCCTGAAACAAAAACTAAAGAAACTGCAGCCGATTTCAGATGCAATATCTTAGAATATAGAGAGATCCAAATACCAGAAAAGTTGAGTTTATCTTCAGATCTGAAAGTCAAGCTTCCAATAAAACTAATTTCATGACCAAACTCGAAGTATTGAAAAAGTTATGATAAAAGAATGATTATCTATTTTGTGAGAAACTACAGTATTTTAATTGCAAATATCTAAAGTATATAGATCAAATACGAAAACGTTAACTCTATATTCAAATCTAAAAGTCAACTTCCATGAACTAAATTTATGACCAAACTCGAAGTATTGCAGACGTTAGAATCAAAAGAACGCTGCTCTATTTTTTTAGAAATTCTGCACGCATTTCAGATGGGATTATCTAGGTCTATACAAGTTCCAAATGAAGAATTTCTTAGGCCTAAATTGTAGTCCTTAAATTTTTAATTTATACTCATAAACACTATTCAAAAATTCATAAGTAACGAAGAGTTTATGGCCAATTTACTAAGACTATACCCAAAACCAAATCTGCACGAAGGTCTACACTTTTGGTCAGTGCCGAATACTTAATTTGGGAATGCAAGTGTCTACAACTTTTGGTTCAAGTGCAACACCAGGCACACCAACTCTATTTTTTTGAACGTTTAAGGTCTCAATCAGGCATTAAATGGCCTCTAACCACTCAAAAAACGGATAGAATCCTTCAAGGCCCTTACATCCAGGCTCTAACAACATTTGATGGTTAAACAACAATGCTGCTATAATATGGATCGATCATCAACGACGTTTAATTGCCTATTCTCTTAAAATTCCTCTTGATCACCAAGGTTAAGTTATTTCCACTCTATTTACTTTTCAAAAGAGCTTGTTTTAACCTTGTATATTTTTATACACCTATATCCTTGTAATTTGAGTGTAGTCTTTTGATAAAAAGCACTTGGTGGAGTATTTTTTTGAGTGTTTTTCCTTCTAAAAAAGCCCAAACATTTTAAGAGTTTGAGTATTTTCTTCTTCTCTTGTAAGTACAATGTAAAAAGTTTGTGAGTATAACTTAGACAAAAAATATTGGTGAGAGTTTTGAGTGTTTTTCTTGTACAAAAAGGTCAACACTTAAGAGTTTGAGTGTTTCCTCTTGGTAAGTAAAACACTAGGAAGTTTGAGTGGAGTGTCGTACAAAATCACTTAAGAGTGAGTTGAGCACCATTGGAATCAACCCCCCAAATGTAATTGTTGATTGAGTAAATGGAAAAAGATCTTGCATAGTCCTTGGGAGGAATTAGAGCATAAGTTGTGTCGAACTTTCGGTAAATCTTTATGTCCCTTCTTGTGCTTTGAATTCTTCCATTAATATTGCTTATATTGCGTTTGGCAACATAAATTGATGTATAATTGGATTGCTGATTATAAGTTTTAATAACTTAATTACATGTCTAATGAGTACGCGGGAATTAGACTCCGAGGGTTCCAAACGGAGTAAGAAGACGATGGAAAAAGTTAAAAGAAGGGAAAAATTACACTTAAGCATCGATTGCCCAATGTCAAAAGGAAACCATGGTTTGAATGCTGGGAAGAAAAATTCAAACATTGTGCTTAACGTTTGGACTCTAGAATACAAAGGAAGGTGGGGCGTGTCGAACCCTCTGCGTACATTCGAAAATACAAAGGGATGACAATTGGATTTTTTTTACTTTAACTTTCCAATCATCTGTGTAGAGTTTAACATGGGTAGAAATTTTCAAACTGAGGTTTCAACGCTAAATTGAAGAACAAGTTAATATTCGAACCCAAAAGTAAAAACACTTGGTAGAAACCTATACTATTCGATTTCGTATTTTCAATTCTATAAATAATTTTTTATGATTTTTTTTTAGGGAGGTCTCGACTTGATTATTTTAGGGTTTTTAAGTTGCATAACTTAGAGATTCCCATTGTCTTTTCATTAATTCTTGTAAGCATATTTATCAGTAACCGAACCAGACATTTGAACCGTCACAAAGCAACCGTTCAAGCGGTTTACGGTCAAACAACTTTCAATCAACCGGATTTAATATTAATAAAATAATAAAATTATATTTTTAATTTATAAATATACAAAAATATTTTTTATCCATATCATAGTAACAAATTAAATCATAGTAAAAAACTATTAAAAATTAAATTCAATTCAAATTTGGGGGTCAAACTGTCCAAATTAAAACTTCAATTACAATTTTTGGGTCAAACGATACATTTTAATTTTTTAATTTGTTCTGTTAAAAAAAAAAATCGCCATTCAACCGTTAAACCGTCTGGTTCGATAAAAATCCGGCCGGTTCACCGGTTCAATCCGTTCGTTTGATCTTTCTGGTAAATAGTTTGTACCGACCCGATTTTAGTGCCGGTTCCCCCGGTTGAACGGTTGAACCGGCCGGTTCTATCCGGTTTTAATAACGATTCCTTGTAAGTTTTTACATTTAACTCAACATTTTAATTATTTAGTTATGCTTTTGGTCGATAACACGTATTTTTAATTTTACAGTCAAGATTTGCAATTTTTTTTAAAATTTTTAATCGTTTATAGATTTAGTTTAATTAGAATGCATTCATATCAAGCTTATTTTGTTGTTCTAAAGCCATGAGTAGCTAGTTATTTTAACTTGGGATCAATTGTGAATGTCAATAATCGGGATCGAGAATGAACAATTTTGAGGTATTTTAATTTCAACAACGTTAGAAAACTTTAGTTTTTTATTCCTTCTTTTTTTTACTTCTAAATACGTTCAAAAACTTTGATAGTCCTATTAGTTTGATAATGTATATGTGCGATCGCTATACTCAGTATATATGGCTGCCTTGTAACGATTATGCATGAGTTATTTCTACATATTCGTTATTTCGGAAATCAATGATGCACAACCATAATTACATACCTGATTTATTTAGAAGTTGAGTAAGTAAGAATCTTTGGTTTCAACATTAAATTTCTGAATCCGAAACTCACGGACGTAGTCGAAGGGTTTAAGTTAGACTATGCCCCATTGAATTCTATAAACTCGTTGACTAGGTCAATTGATTCAGTTCTTTTTCTTATCAAGTTCAATCAGTTTTTTTGCATTCAGTAGTTTAAAATTTAATTTTTAATAATCATTCAACACCAACCTTAAAAAATATATAATTTGTTTTCTTTTTTTGAAGTATAGTTAGGATCACGTTAGAAAATTGATTTTGATTGTGTTAAAAGTCTCCTTGTTTTCACTTTGGTACTTTCCTCTGGGATTTGATACTCGTACTTTTCAGTTTATTTACTACTTTGGCGACCCTACACTTTCGTTAAATAATTTACTTTGGAAACGAATCATTTATTATGCATATATACTAAATCATGAATGATTATATATATCCTAACTTAAGTATTTTTTACTTTATTTTGGTCATTTTCATACAATCATCACTCTAAGCACTGATAATTAATGCTTCTTTATCGGATTTTACTTACAGCCTTTGGAGATGTGTTTTATCGATTGAGTTGCATGCTATACATGTGGTTATATATAGTATATATTATCTATATAGATATAATATATATCATATATATTAAACTCAATGCACATACTATGTGAAGTGGTCTATATTCTTAACTTAATCTACATTCTACATTCTACTTAGACCTACTTCTAACTTACAACAATTTTTTTTCTCACATGCTAAGTGGATTCTCTAAAAGCGAACTTGCCTGCAACACTTACTACTTCAACTTCTCCATGTATTTGTATCATATTTTGTATATTTAATTTATCCATGGTTTGATTTGGTGGTGTATCATGAAATTCATGAATTGCAATGCTTTACGTAGTTTTACATATATGTATGTATGTATGTAAGTATGTATTAGTATGGTATCAACTATTTGAACCCATTATGCTTGAACTATTCTATGTAC
>CM018899.1:9118898-9121398 GCA_009663005.1 Actinidia chinensis
CTACACAATCATTAGATCATGGAGTTGATGGTTTTAGTTGTAAGAGTCTTGTAACCGTCTGAATCTCGTATTATAGTGCATGACCTTTGTCTGGAGAGTGGACATGTAGTAGTTTTTCTCCCATTCAAGGGTTTCCACGGTAAAAATTCTTGTATGCTTCTTGTTTGATTGATTTGTTTCTTTTTATGTCTTGGATCGCTCAGTATTACTCATAGTCGTGATTAAGCATTGGTCCTTAGATAAAAACTTAGACCAAGGCTAGTTTTTTCAAACTTTATCCAAGTTAGGGATTATTAATGAAAAGAAATGACTACTCCCAACCGTGATGCAGGATTTTAAACTCGGGAAAACAAATATACATATAAACACAAATTTTGTAATTTACGCATGAAATACAATATTATTTTTTGCCTTGGGGGGACGAACCTATATAATTTTATAATATTTATTGCTTATACTATTACAAAATTAGGGATTCTTTTAAAAAATTTAGAGTGACGGTCGCCTCCAATCACCCTCTTTCTCTTCGGTCCATCCTTGTCTCCTCCCACATCAAAATTGGTTTAGAAAAATGAAAATATCACAAAGGTAGCTAATGTCCTTGATTCTTCCTTACCTACATCATTTAGGTTGAAAAGGTTAAAGGTAAATGAGGACTCACCCACCATTGTATATGACTCAGTACTTAGGACTCAACCACCATGTTACCATTATGTGATCCAGCACCAATGGCAAAAAGAGAACTGACAAAATGGAAAGAGAAATTTTGAAGTATAATTTTTTCAAACCCCTTCCATGAAAAAAATAAAATTAAAAATTAAGAAAAAATAAGAGCTCAATAAAGTTTCACAAATCCATAAACGAAGCCAACTAACCCAAACTCAAAAAATGGGTCATGGCATGCATTGATCACTTAACCTATATTTCCACTTCTATTTTTATTTTTTTCCCTTTTTCTTCTTTTTATATATTTTAATTTTAATGGAATTGGAATTGGAACATATGCAAAATGCAAAATATAGGACCAAATATTAAAGTAAAACCAATTACCTGATGAAATCATGTTTTTAATAGTAAAACTCACAACCCAACTTCACCTGAAAGTATTGTCTATTTTGACTTGGCCCCAATAACTGACCTCACAAGTTTGTCCTTTTGAGCTCCAAGTTCAAAAGTCGCCACCTAATTGGAGGGGTCATACGCCTTCTTATGTTTATCTTAGATATCATCCACAATTGATTCAGGATGCTAATAACCTCGTCTTGACAAAGACACATCCCTAGATTTCATACCACGTACACGCGCATAATTGATTCAGGTAGTCAATATCCTCATCTTGACAAAGTCACGTCCCTAGATTTCGTACCATGTAGACGTGCGACCCAAAGCCAACTCGACAATAGGCATCGCGAATTTGTTACTCTAGGCTCCAAGTTCAAAAGACGCCTTCTATTTTAAATTGTTTTGTGCAATCTTGTATGTCCATCCTAGACATCATTACACATTCAAAGTGGAATCTCAATACCAAACTACAAAATCAAATTACCAATTCTCATAATATATTGATTAACTAGACATTTTAATATCACTGTTTTTTTTTTTTACAAATAAATACAAAATACTTCTTTTATTAGTTAAATTATAAAAAGATAAAAAAAAGAAGGAAAAGCTGGCCGATCTATTCTACCGTTTTGTATACAATCAAATTGGAAAAAATAAGGACTGAGGAGCTCATTTTCATTGCCACTTTCTTATGTCAATTAGAGAAAAATATAAATGCCCAACTGAGGGTCCACACCACCAAGGTACCAAATCTCTAGTCCTTTAAGGCTCTAAAATATTTTTTATAGGGGCAATCACTGTTTTACAGCCACTCATGCCTTGACAACAATGTTATTAAGGCCTGCGTATGTATCCAAGCTACAGTCTACGGAATCTCATGTGCCAATAATTCATGAATTGTGTATTTTTTTTTTTTTTTTTTTAAATTCGGGTTCTTTTGGTGTGTTTGAAGTGAGTTTACATGTATATAAGAGTTTGTTCGTGGTGAGTTTTTTTGTTCTACTTTACTTTTTTAAATCAAAAGTGAAAAACTTAGTCTTTTTATTCACCTGCCGGTTTGAGCTAGCTAGCTAAAAAAATTTATGTTTTTCAACTTTTAATTAAAAAGGTAAAGTAGGACCCAAAAAATCAATTGTGTTGTTTTGGGTAACTAAAAAAATTGAGCTATTTTTTTATAACTCGGAATCTAAATCAAAGTACGATTAATTTTGGAACCAATCCTATCTTCTACTAACCGGGATCCAAGACAGGTTCTGTATAGGCTGGCTCCAAAAAGTGTTGGTAAGAAAATTTAAACTTGCGATACTTGGGGGCTAGCCCTTTATTTGTAGCCAAACTTTTACTGGATCAACCTATATTTTAGCTAACAAACTCCCATAACCAACTTCACATAAATTCATCCAAAATATACATAAAAAATTACACAAAATAAACTTAG
>CM018899.1:9258898-9266398 GCA_009663005.1 Actinidia chinensis
TAAATATACTACTAAACAAATAGATAAATTAATAAACGCATGGAGAATATTTATGAATGAAATAAAATTAGATATTTTTTTTTTTGATTATTTAGAAAACTATCATAAAAAACTAAATACAATTACTAAACCTTCATGGAAAATCACAGATAACACCTCTGTTTCTTCTAGTCATCCACCCTTAGAAACTGTTATTATTGAAGATAAAGGATCTACTATGAAAGCTACACCTTTCAAATTACCTAATGATAATACTGAAATTAAAAAAGTTATTGAACAAAACAATTATACAAACCAGTATCTAACATCTATAGGAAAACAATTAGACACCATAGAAACAAAGATTGACAATAAACCACTTGTTGTTAATGAAACTTCTACTACTAAAATAAATCTAGAAGTACCTTTAACATTCTTACCTAGTAATAGGAGTAAACTTGGTCTTAAAAAACCAACAAAAGATATTCAAAAAATTAAAGATTTATTTTCTCGTCTTGAATCAAGATCTCAACTCAAAGACGAAGGTTCATCTATTAAAGTTATTAATCAAAATGAACCACAATCTAAAGATAATGACCCAACTGATGAAGACTTATCCGAATTAGAAAACCAGTTTAATATCAATAAAATCAAATTTACTCCAGGTCATACTTCTGTCTCACAAAATTGGTATCCTAGACCTACCCCTCCTGATATACAATTCGAGGAAAGAAATCTTGATAACCAGTTTTCTGTAGAAGCTAAAAAATTATATGAATGGAACATTGATGGTCTTAGTGAAAACGGTATTTTACAAAAATTACATCATTTATCTATGGTCTCAAATAGCTACTTAACCAATTATTCAGATTTTACCCAAGCAGAAATAATTGACCTTTTAGCCTCCGGCTTTACAAGAATGTTAAAATCTTGGTGGGATAGATACTTTACTGAAGAGTCAAGAGAACAAATTAAAAATGCCATTCAATTAGATGAAAATAACCTTCCTATTTTTATGAAGATATAGGGTCAGGAAAACCTGATGGAATAAACACTTTAATTTATACAATTATTAAACATTTTATAGGAACACCCAATGACATACACTCTAGAATACATGACCAATTAAGCAACCTCAGTTGCCCAACGCTTAGTGATTTCAAATGGTATAAAGATGTTTTTACCTCAAGAGTCATGCTACGAGAAGATTGTACTAAACCTTTTTGGAAAGAAAAATTTATTAATGGTTTACCTAGCCTCTTTGCCCATAAAATCAGAGATGTCCTTAGTCAACCTACTGGAACCATAGATTATGATCAATTAACCTATGGAGACATAATTAGCACTATCCAAAAAGAAGGCTTCCGAATGTGTATTGATATGAAAATAAGAAAACAAGAAAATAAAGATAAAAACAAAGCTAAATATGAATTAGGAAACTTTTGTGAACAATATGGCCTACCCCCAATTGCCCCTTCAGTCAGAAAACATAAACATCAAAAATTTAATGAATATAAATCTCACAAAAAATATAATCACAAGAATGCTCAACCTAATAAATTTTATGATAAACCTACACATAAACCTGCACATAAATCTGCACCACAACGTACCACTTCGAAAAAATATAATAAAAAAGATATTACATGTCACACATGTGGTAAGAAAGGACACTACAAAAATGAATGTTGGTCTAAATCAAGAATTAACAAACTCCAAATTTCTGAAGAAGACAAAAATCAAATTTTTAAAATATTTAAGTTAACAAATATAGACAGTTATATTACTGATGATAACTTAAACAGTCCTCAAGACTCACCTAATTTTTCTTCATCCGATAATGATAACGTCAATTTTATATGTACTAACAATTGTTGTAAAACGGTCGATGTACTCACAAAAATTCAAAAAAAAGAAGAGGTATTAATAGAATTAATTGAAAAATTAGAAGATGATGCTTTAAAACAACAGTATATTAATAAATTAAAATCCTTATGGACAGATCCCAAATTACAAAAAGATAAACCCTTTATAAGCCTTAATAATACCTTAGAAAAATTCAAAAAGATTAATAACAAGGAAACTTGCTTATCGGACTTACAACATGAGATCAATTCAATCAAATTAGAAATAAAAAATTTAAAATTACAAGATAAACATCTAGAAGAACAAATCACAATGTTAAAAATTAATAAAAAGTTTACTGAAATACAACAAGAATCGTCTGACGAAGCAGAATCTAGTAAAGATGTCCCCGATAATGACCTCCATAATATAAATATTATTAATAAAATCAATTTACAAAAATGGCATACCAAAGTTAAAATAATTATTAAAAATTATGAACTTAACATAATCGCTCTCATTGACACAGGAGCAGATCTAAATTGTATCCAGGAAAGATTAGTTCCTACCAAATTTTATCATAAAACTACTGAAAGATTAAGCACAGCTAATGGAAGTAAAATGGATATAAAATATAAATTACCAAAAGTCCACATTTGTCAAGATAATGTTTGTTTCAAAACTTCTTTCATTCTGGTAAAAAACATGACTGATAAAGTAATTTTAGGAATTCTTTTTATTTATTTATTATATCCCTTTAATACTGATGCTAATGGACTCACATCTGAACCCTTTGGCAAAAAAGTAACCTTTGAATTCCTTTCTAAGCCTGAAACTATTAAATTAAATCAACTGCAAAATCATGCTATATCTATTAACACCATTAGTCAAAAAACTCGACAAATTACCTTCCTTAAAGAAGAACTAAAATATAAAAGAATTGAGACCCAGTTACATAAGCAGACATTACAAAATAAAATTACTTCTTTTAAATCAAAACTTGTGAAAAATATCTGTGCATCTCTCCCTAGTGCTTTTTGGCATAGAAAGAAACATATAGTAACCTCACCTTATATTAAAGACTTTCATGAAAGTAAAATTCCTACTAAATCCCGACCTATTCAAATGACTTCTGACCTAATGGAAACCTGTAAAAAAGAAATAAATGACTTACTAAAAAATAACATAATTAGCAAAAGTAAATCACCATGGTCATGTCCTGCTTTTTATGTTAACAAAAATTCTGAAATTGAGAGAGGGGTTCCCCGCCTAGTCATTAATTATAAACCCTTAAATGAAGTCTTAGCATGGATTAGGTATCCTATCCCTAATAAGAAAGACTTAATTAAAAGAATAAGCAATGCAATTATATTTTCAAAATTCGATTTAAAAAGCGAATTTTGGCAAATACAAATTCACCCCAATGATAGATATAAGACTGCTTTTACTACCCCTTTTGGTCATTACAAATGGAATGTCATGCCTTTTGGATTAAAAAATGCTCCTAGTGAATTCCAAAATATCATGAATGAAATATTTAACCCTTATACTCAGTTTTCCATTGTTTACATTGATGATGTTCTTATCTTTTCAAACTCAGTTGATGAGCACTGGAAACATTTGAACACTTTCTTTGAAGTAGTCAGGTATAATGGTCTAGTTATTTCGGCCTCAAAAATTATTTCAAACTAAGATCAGATTTCTAGGATATAACATTTATCAAGGAACTATTATTCCTATTAATAGGTCTATTCAGTTTGTTGATAAATTCCCAGATGAAATCTTAGATAAAAATCAGTTACAGAGGTTTCTAGGATCATTAAACTATATTGCAGAATTCTACAAAGACCTTAGGAAAGAATGTCAACCTCTCTTCGACAGATTGAAAGACAACCCTCCTCCTTGGTCTCCAGTCCATACCTCCATTGTTAAAAAATTAAAATCTTATGTCAAGACTTTACCTTGCCTCGGTATTCCCACTGATAACTCTTACAAAATCATTCAAACTGATGCTTCTGACATTGGTTACGGAGGTATCCTTCTTCAACAAGTCACCCCTTCTTCTCTTGAACAGATTGTTCGTTTCCATTCAGGAGTCTGGAATACAGCACAAAGTAATTATAGTACTATTAAAAATGAAATTTTAGCTATTGTTTTATGTATATCTAAATTTCAAGATGATATTTTAAATCAAAAATTTCTAGTCAGAGTTGATTGTCAAAGTGCTAAATATGTTTTACAAAAAGATGTGAAAAATATTGCAAGTAAACAAATTTTTGCTCGTTGGCAATCTATTTTGAGCATCTTTGATTTTGATATTGAATACATTAAAGGGAGCCAGAATTCTATTCCAGATTTCTTGACTCGCGAATTCTTACATGGTAAACTCTAAACATGCCAACACCTTTTTACTCCCAATACAAAGCCCGAATTATCCACCTTGCTAAACTCATGCAGAGATACAGACTTCAAATTGAAAATATACATACACATGGATTCGACCCTGTTCTTACAAAACTCGAGATTGAATGGAGAATTCAACGCATTTGTGAATACCAGCAACGAATTATTTATCTTAATAATTATTTATCTATTCTAAGTTATTGCTAACTTCTTTCTGCAGATGTCTTCTAGTAAAAATTCCCCATCTAAACAGATTACCCTCACTGGTCCTCCAGCCTCCTCTCTTGAACTAGTCAACCGATACCGGATTCTTGGCACCATACCCAGACCTACTTATACCT
This sequence comes from Actinidia chinensis, assembly GCA_009663005.1. Lineage (NCBI taxonomy): Eukaryota > Viridiplantae > Streptophyta > Magnoliopsida > Ericales > Actinidiaceae > Actinidia > Actinidia chinensis. Next base: position 9,263,467 of record CM018899.1, read on the forward strand.
CTATTCTTGCATCCAGTCAATCCAGTCTCCCAAATGACTTCTCATGCTAACCCCTTATAGTCAACCAGGTCTGATTATATATTAAAACCCCATTATACTAATCTCTTTTTTATTGAACCCGTTCACAAAAACATTAAAGACCCCATTGAACTTGCCAAATTCTTCTTTCCTCCAGGTTGGCATTTTACTCCAATGCACCCGGATAAGTCAATCTCTTTTTACAAAGATATCTTACTAAAACACCAGTCAGTTGTTTTTAAACCTATCTTTGATAAACATGACCCTAGTAAAGTTATTTACCATTCTCTTTATATCCACAATATTGTCTCTCTTGATGAATGGGGCCATCCCTCTATTCTCCGTGACCTGCCCAATCATCCTATTCAATATAGTTACTATGATTACATGGAAGCCTGGTTCAAAGTCCTTCTGCACCAAAATGAGTCATTTCTGCATTCATGGTTCTTTTCTTTTGACCACAAATTTAAATCAGTCATCCCCTCATGGTTTCTCAAATGGTGGGATTTTCATGGAGCTCTTCCAGAAATCTTACCAAGTGACCTTGCTGATCAAGTCACCGTCTTCTCTACCCAATATAAAGTCACCGAACATTATAATAATTTCCCCTGCCTTTTGCTTTTCATGGCTAAATACAAAGTCTCATGGATTTTTAAATGGAAATACAATATTGCTAACCATATAGTCATCAGACAGCATTTTGTTAAATGGTGGGATGCCTTCAAACATCCTCGAATCATTAACCAAGTCAAGCTAGAATTCCCAGTTCTAGTTCCTACTCCAGTCAAGCAAGTTCCAGCAGTCCCTGCTGTAGCAAAGTCAGGATATTCCACAGCAAAACTGGATAGCCCCTCTTCCAGTTCAAAAACAAGTAAACCAAAGACCAAGTCATCAAAAACCAAGTCAAAGACACCTGAATTTATTCAAGACAATACTGAACTACTGCGAGTAGCCAATCTTCTATTGGCCCAAGTCCAAGCTCAAGCCCAATCAGCAGTCAAGGAAGAGTCAGCCAGCTCCAACAGTTCCACTACTCAGTCAGCCCAGTCAGAATCCCCGGATCCATACGGGTCTCAAGCTCAAGATGCCCAAGATCCGTTTGCTTAATTCAGCAGTTTCAGTCACTACTATCAAATTTTTGATAGAAAAGCTACTGTTAAAATAGTAAAAACACCGACAGTCACTATTCACTATTTACTTTTCACTGTTTTCTCTTTTCCACCGAAAGATTTCCGCTCTTTACGGATGGTCAGTCTCTTTTGGTGCTTATTTAAACACTTCCTTGGAACGAAGGAAGGGGAGTCACTTCCACTTCACTCTCTGTTTCTCTCTCACTCTGTAAAATTCAAAATGTATTCAATCTCAAGTCTACAGATCTCCCAAGATCAGTAAGGTTACTATAGGTTTCTTTTTATGCCAAAAAGCACTAGGGAGAGATGCACAGATATTTTTCACAAATTTTGATTTAAAAGAAGTAATTTTATTTTGTAATGTCTGCTTATGTAACTGGGTCTCAATTCTTTTATATTTTAGTTCTTCTTTAAGGAAGGTAATTTGTCGAGTTTTTTGACTAATGGTGTTAATAGATATAGCATGATTTTGCAGTTGATTTAATTTAATAGTTTCAGGCTTAGAAAGGAATTCAAAGGTTAATTTTTTTCCAAAGGGTTCAGATGTGAGTCCATTAGCATCAGTATTAAAGGGATATAATAAATAAATAAAAGGAATTCCTAAAATTACTTTATCAGTCATGTTTTTTACCAGAACGAAAGAAGTTTTGAAAGAAAAAATTATCTTGACAAATGTGGACTTTTGGTAATTTATATTTTATATCCATTTTACTTCCATTAGCTGTGCTTAATCTTTCAGTAGTTTTATGATAAAATTTGGTAGGAACTAATCCTTCCTGGATATAATTTAGATCTGCTCCTGTGTCAATGAGAGCGATTACGTTAAGTTCATAATTTTTAATAATTATTTTAACTTTGGTATGCCATTTTTGTAAATTGATTTTATTAATAATACTTATATTATGGAGGTCATTATCGGGGACATCTTTACTAGATTCTGCTTCGTCGGACGATTCTTGTTGTATTTCAGTAAACTTTTTATTAATTTTTAACATTGTGATTTGTTCTTCTAGATGTTTATCTTGTAATTTTAAATTTTTTATTTCTAATTTGATTGAATTGATCTCATGCTGTAAGTCCGATAAGCAAGTTTCCTTGTTATTATTCTTTTTTAATTTTTCTAAGGTATTATTAAGGCTTATAAAGGGTTTATCTTTTTGTATAAAGGATTTATCTTATATATATATATATATATATATGCTTTCACAACTAAAAGATAAAAAGTGTTATGACAATAGAATCGCTCAGCAAAATTAGTGGGCATCCCGGTAAAAACGTAAGATTTTATTCTATTGACTTTGTCTGATGGTATATTTTTTTATTCTGTATGTGGACTATTTTCATGCAATGTATATGGCAAATTTCATCATTAGTCCCTATAGTTTGACCACAATTTCAATTTGGTTATTACAATTTTAATTTTGTCCCAATATAATCCCTCGATTATAACCATTAAGTATTCGGATAAAAATTGAGCACGTAAAACTTACACAGCCCTAAGATAATTTTATCATCATTAGGTCCCCCGTAGCTTGATCAAAGTTTCACTTTGATCCCTAAAAATGAGCATGTGAGTTTTTAAGTATTTCTTTTTCATCCAAATTGATAACTGCCATTGACAAAGAGACTCTATTGGAATCAAACTGTAGGGTCTTAATTGTTTAAATTGAAATTATAGGGTCCAAAATGATGCTTTAGTCAAACTACGTGAACTAATGGTAAAAATTACCACACACACACACACATATATATATATATATATATATATATATATATATATGATG
>CM018899.1:9358898-9363898 GCA_009663005.1 Actinidia chinensis
TTTAATATCTCTAATCAAGACGAACCCAAAAAATTAACAAAAAATCATGAATCGTGATAAAAACCTAAGCCTGATATGACCCATTCTAGTCTCGTGCTATGCAATAATTTTTTATGAATGAGTTTAATGCGTTATAAACTTAAAATTTATGTAAGATTTTGCTCATAGTGTCTTGTCATGTCCTGTGTCGTGTCCCAAACCCCCCAAAAAGGGACCCGGCCCGGCTCGGTCTATCACTGTGCCTGTAACGTATCGTGCCAGAGTTTTAATGTGACGTGTCAGCGCCAACCCACCCGATTAACACCTCTATGTACAACTCAGCATATTCTCAAAGTAATTGTAAGAATTACAGGGGATAAAATGGGTACCTTGGTAAATCGCAGCCAGTGGGCTGCCACCTGTAACTGAGGTAGTTGTGATCGGGCCGGCCATTCTTCTGGCAATTGAACTCTTTCTCGATGAAGGGACACGAGTAGAGCGGGTACGATGAATCAATTACACACTTCCCTCGAACAGGTCACAGCCACCAATACAGTTGTGTGTTTGATAGATGAAGAAGAAGGGAAATTAGAAGCAGTCGATGGAAAAAATGAAATTAAACCTGAAATTCATCGAGAGAGATAGAGATATATATATATATATATAGAGAGAGAGAGTGGAGTAATGTGGTTGGCGAGAGACCTCTGCCTCTCTTTTTTTTTTTTATCCTCACTCGCGCGCGCGCTCGCACACACACACATATATATATACACACACACACATAGTAGTTGTATGTTGAGAGAAAGTGGAGAGAGGGTAAAGGTCCAGGGGATTCGTCGTCTTATATATGTAGAGTTAGATTGATTGGTTGTGAAGAACAGTGATGTTACCTGCCGTGTGTTTAATGATTTTTTTTTATTAATGCGTTTAATATTTTAAAATTATTCAAAAATTTTCACATAAATGTGTTGTGTCAATGCTTTCATGTGCTATGTGTTTCCAAAACAAGTGGCTTAACCCTACTCATTACCGAGCTCATATCATACCCATTATAATTGTGTTATGTCATATCATGCCAGTGCTTTAACGTATTGTACCTGTGCTAGCCTAGTTTCTTTGACACTACCCGTTTGACTTATTTTCTTTTGTTGCATTTTTCAATAATTTTTTTAGTAAACTTTATTTTTTAGTCAAAATTTGGAATCTCTCATTTCTTCTTGGAGGATTGAAAAAAGTACAAAGTATTTTTGGTTATCAAAAAAAAAAAATAGTAGTTAACGAGCACTAAATTCCAAAAGAAAAAAACATTTACATCTAGGTGATGATTTTCACATTTATTTTTCACTAATTGTACTCTTTTTTTTTTCTTTTCAATATGTGAAATTCATAAAATACCCATGACTATGTATATATTTTAAAACCATCTTTACTCAAATGCTTTACCTACATATAAGAGATATTTCATTAATTTCACCGTATAAAAAAAAGAGTGTCGTTATAGAAAAAGAAAGTGTACAAAACACTGTCCTTTCCATATTTAAACACCCTTTCATGTATTTGTATACACTTGGCACCCATTTTTAGTTTTATTTTTGCATCTTAACCCTTGGCTGTATCAAGTATGTTTTTTATTTTATTTTTTCGAATTCTCAACTCAAGACAAATCCAAATAATAAAAAATCGAGTCAGTTCATAAAAATAATAAAAGAACTATTCTATAAGGACAAGCAAAATAAAATCTTATGAAACGGCGTAGTCTTGTCTGCACATGATTCTTCATTAGGCTGTTGAACATTAATTTAGAAGAGAATTGATCAGATGGGCTCGAGCCCGTGGTATTACCACGGGCTCGCCAACGTGGCGTGCCCACATCCACCTATTTGGGAGTGGACTCCACTTAAAAAAAATAAAAAATAAAAAACAAAAATAGTGGGGTCCACCTCCAAATGGGTGGATATGGTATGGGCGCGCCACGTAGGCGAGCCCGGGGTAATACTACGGGCTTGAGCCCGCCTGATCAGTTCTCTAATTAAGAATTGAATGCCATTTAGGAGAAAATGACTACAGATTAAGTTTGTACTTAAGGATTTAATAGCTCAATTGACCAATTTCAATTTTCGTCTATTCGTAAATGAGAAATAAATGAGGTTTCAATTACAGTAGACTGTTCAAATATCATAGGAAAACATAACGAATTTTAACAATATATTTGAGCTGGTTCGCTCATCTCCAACGAGCTTTAATCGAGCCAATTCCGAATAATTTAAAATTTTTAAACATTATAAAAAATTATTTCTACTTAACAATTTAACAAAAATTTTTGTCTTTAGTTAAATTTTTCCAATAAAAATAAAAAATTAGTCACATAGCATAATAATAATAATAATAAAATTAGAACATTAAACTTCATATAACATAAAAAGAAAAAAGAATTCTTTTATGCTATCATTTTTTCTCTCGTTTTACCCATAGAAATTACACAACATAGAAATCTCATTTTTTCTCTTGTTATTTTACACTCAACTATAACAATGTTAAGTAAAAAAAAGTTATAAACTTCAATTTTGGAAATGGCTTTGAAAATTGTTAATCAATTCTTTTAATGTGAAGGGAAAATTGTGGATCCCTAGTTTTATTTAAATAATATACACGCTATTAATCAGATTTAGATTGTCGATGTTTGGTTCTGAATTCGACATATCTAATTCTTGAATGTATAGTGTTCCATCTCAACCAAAATCAGGTCCTGCCACTGTTACTAATAGTCTAATACCATAAAATCTCATATTTTCTAAAGTAACCACAACTTTCTCCAAAATTTCATTTCTAATTGGTTTCTGGTGTGGGGTAAATTTCCTACTAATTATTCGAAGTCGTTTACAACGGGGCATCGGGGTTCGTATCGCCAGTGCTCCCCATGCCTCCATTTCACCATTTTCCATACAGATGCGAACACCCCAAGGTCCTACACGCCAGTGCTCGCTTTGCCAGTCTCAATGAGCTCGTCGTGTCCTTCACCTCGCCAATGGGTGAGGTTGAATACCACGCCTACCTGAGGGATCCATCTTCATGAGGCTTCTTCTCGACCATATCACCTACCATCACGGTACGTTCTCCATATGACATTCTCCTATTTTTATTCCAATATCTTTAAGATCTCCTTCCATACTTAGCTGTCCGAAGATCACGCTGTAATCTCCTCACACGGCTCTCCATTATCCAACTATAAAAAGGTCGCTCCCCCATTATTTAAAGGTACAACTGAAACCCATGCATACTCACTCTGATAGTGTTTTGCCTTGCTTATACTCGCCTTGGACTGATTCCCACACTGGAGGGGTTTTGAGTGGCCTCACCTCGGCCGATAACATTTGTTCATCTGCGTAGGTCACCCAAGCCATTGCCGAGGTCAAGTACCGAGGCTACAAGCAATTCCAATTGTTGGTTACTCACTCCCAAATTTCTACCAAAATAGTTTGGTGTCGTCTGTGGGAACGACAGTTCTCGACTTTCTATGCACCTGCACAGTTGTTTGTTACCTTGACCAAGCACCAGTAGCCCTTTGAAAAACCGAGCTCATCCTACGGAAAGCAACAACCAAACTCCGGGTCAGAATTAGGTTGTCGAGGTTTGGTTCTGAATCCGACATATCTAATTCTTGAATGTATAGTGTTCCTTCTCAACCAAAATTCAAATCCGGACACTGTTACTAACAGTCTAACACCATAAAATCTCATATTTTCTAAAGTAACCACAACTTTCTCCAAAATTTCATTTCTAAGTGGTTTCTAGTATGGGGTAGATTCTCCACTAATTATTCCAAGTCGTTTACAACGTGGCAGCTAGATTCATATCGCCAGTGCTCGCCATGCCTCCATCTCACCATTCGCCGTACAGATGGGAAGCCCCCCGAGGTCCTACTCGCTAGTGCTCGCTTTGCCAGTCTCAATGAGCTCGCCATGTCCTTCGCCTCGCTAATGGGAGAGGTTGAATACCTTGCTTACCTGAGGGATCCATCTTCTTGAGGCTTCTTCTCACCATGTCACCTACCATCACGGTACATTCTCCACATGGCATTCTCTTATTTTTATTCCAATATCTTCGGCATCTCCTTTCATACTTAGCCATTTGAGGATCACGTCGTAATCTTCTCACACGGCTCTCCATTCTCCAACTAGCAAAAGGCTGCTCCCCCATCATTGAAAGGTGCGACTGAAACCCCTGCATACTCACTCTGATAGTGATTTGCCTTGCTTATACTCGCCTTGGACTGATTCCCACACCAGAGTGGTTTTGAGCGGCCTCACATCGTCCGATAACATTTGTTTATCTACGCAGTTCATCCAAGCCATTGCCGAGGTCAAGTACTGAGGCCATGAGCAATTCCAAATGTTGGTTACTCACCCCAAAATTTCTACCAAAAAAGTTTGGTGCCGTCTATGGGAACGACAATTCTCGACTTTCTATGCACCTGCGCAGTCGTTTGTTACCTTGACCAAGCACCAATAGCCCTTTCAAAAACTGAGCTTATCCTATGGAAAGCAATAACCAAACTCTGGGTCAGAATTAGGTTGTCGAGGTTTGGTTCTGAATCCGACATATCTAATTCTTGAATATATAGTGTTCCTTCTCAACCAAAATTCAGGTTCTGCCACTGTTACTAATAGTCTAACACCATAAAATCTCATATTTTCTAAAGTAACCACACCTTTCTCCAAAATTTCATTTCTAATTGGTTTTTGGTATGGGGTAGATTCCCCACTAATTATTCCAAGTCGTTTATAACAAGGTAGTTGGGTTCATATCGCCAGTGCTCGTCATGCCTCCATCTCACCATTCGCCGTACAGATGGGAAGCCCCCCGAGGTCTTACTCGCTAGTGCTCACTTTGCTAGTGTCAATGAGCTCACCATGTCCTTCACCTCACTAATGGGCGAGGTTGAATTCCTCGCTTACCTAAGGGATCCATCTTCTTGAGAATTCTTCTCGACGATGTCACCTACCATCACGGTACATTCTCCA
>CM018899.1:9371398-9386398 GCA_009663005.1 Actinidia chinensis
GGGATCGTGAGCCTCCAAAGCTTTAAGGTTTTCAAGGGAGCACCACATGTGGCCAGCTCAGCACCAACATGAATTGTTCCTTCCAATTTGTAACGGAATTTGGGCTTAGCGGTCTAATTGATGGCAGACTTATAATTTAGGTGTTTAATTAAAAAATTTTAAAGTATAGGTGTCTATGATACATTTCGTTGAAGATTTAGGATTTGTTTGATATCTTCCCTCCATATTTTATGCGTTCGACTAGTACCTAATAATGTAGTTATCAAAACATAAATGTTAAGATCTATTTCGTTTATATTACTTTTTTATTGAAGTGTTATGCTTCCCTTTATTAAGGAATGTCAATGGTTTGGTGGGTTAAAACGAGTTTGGCCTAAATATATCATATTCCGTCCAATTTAGGGATACCCTCCCCCATCACATACATTGCCTCAAACTTGTAACGGGGTGATGGTATAAATCTTACCCCCATTTACAAAAGCACTTGTCTACCCCATTCTCGCTCTAGTTCTGCCTAAGATATTTTTGTCATTTGTTTTATTTTAAAAACACTACTGTACATTGAAAAAATCTGAAATTATATAACCATAATTAAAAATATACATATTATTAACCAAAAAACACATAATTCTTTTTTTTGAAAAACATCTTAAAAAGCAAGTTTAATAATGGTGGAAACCTCAAGCCCTTAACTGATATATACTAAATAGGGATATTTCTATAATTTCAACTCTAATCGGGTTGGGTTTAGGGCATCCACAACCTAATCCCACCCCCACCTGGCCTATGTCGAGCGGGTTTCAAAAATCTCTCTCATACCCCCCACCCGATATTTGTAACCCCATCTTCCCTTATTAGAGGTGGGTTTCAAGACAGATTACTTGTATAACCCACACCACTGCCATCTCTAATTGGAACTGCCCAGTTTAGGTTAACATTTTTTAGCTAAAAATCTACTATATACGAAAAAACTCAAAAACCAAAATAGTTAAAATATCTCAAAAAAAAAGTTACACGACACTAGCCCTTAGTTTAATCCATCTACGATCAATATTCTGTTTTGGCCCCTGAAAATGACTAAACTTTACTAATAATACATCACATGAAATGGTAAAAGAGTTGATGTGTTGAGATAGACTTGACTTTATGCAATGTCATGTAATGAGTGTTACCAACAAAATATAGTAGGAGTTGGCATGAGACTTGTGAGTGTTACCAGCAATTAGGTGGTTGTGATCAATTGTGATAATCAAGTATCTCATCAGGTAGGCCTTCATGTTCAACCATTTTAGTAACCACTAAAGGAAGACCTTGCCGTCCTTTGCTCGCTCTCTCCATTTTTGCCACCTTGATGGAGTCATGTGTCAACTAACGAGTGACAGTTTTTTTTTTAGTATTTTTTGGTCTAGTTTTTAATTTAATTTTTTTTATTCATTTTTAATAAAATATTTTTAACTGTTTGATTAAAATCTTATATTTTTTCCGATTACTCTTAAATGAGAAGAGTCTGAAAATGAAAAACATTCAACTAGATTAAAAAAAGTATCATAATGAAAAAAAAACTCATTTTTACTCAACAAAATAACTAGATTTTTTTTCAAATTCAAATTAAATTTTTACATTTTTAAATTTCTCTCATCAGGAATAAAAGAATATAAAATTTTGATCAAACAGGGAAAAAAAATCAGGAAAAAAAAAACAAAAAATTAAAGCAGCAAAAATCTTTAAAAAAGTAAGACCAAACTGGGTGTAAATTTTTTCTTCCAATGCAATGGTAAAATTAAGGACCGGTTTGGAACAATTTTTTTTTTATTTCTTTAGTGGACTTAATCTAGTTTCGATCAATTTTTTTTTTTTTTGGTTCATCTTGATTAGAGGAATAAATATTTTTTTAAAAGCTATAGGAGCCCACTCTATCCTAATCCCAATCGCACTCAATTATAATGGATGTCAAACTTCTCGAATACGTAGCCTCACAACACTATACAACCACTATATCAAGCATATGGGCTTTCGTTTGATAACTCCACACTTCTTTTATCAGCCCAATTTGGCCCAGTACAACTACATTCTTAAAGCTTCGTTGTTTATTTTTTCAAAAATAGAACCACTTACACTTGGACCTGAGCAACAACATTTCTTTCTTTTTTAATTGTATGTTTCCATGTTATTTGATTTTTAAAGGAAGATTCTAGGGGAAAAAGATAGTTTTTTTTGTTCGATTTTGTAATGAAATGAAATGGAAATAAGAAGGGAAAATAATTTTTTCTTGTCTTTTAGAGGTAAAAGGAAATAAAATGATTAAAACAATTTTTATAAACGAAAGAGAAGAAAAAGGAAAGAAAGAAGACATTGAAAAGAAAATTTCAAAATGAGAATTTAAATGACTTTTCACTTGTCTTTACGAAAAAGAAAATTTGTTGTTTTCTGTTGCTCTCCATTTTTCTTCCTAAATTCCAAACAAAGCCTAACTAAGCTAATGCAAATGCAATTAGGGCTGATAAATGACCTGGACAAGGCAAATAATAGATTATTTAAGATTATTTGAAAACTTAACAAATTTTAAAAATATATACGAACTTGATTTGTTTATCAAGCGAACGGATCTCAAACGAGTAACTTAAATTTTTTAAACATTATAAACTTATCAAACCGAGTACTAGATTGTTCAAATTTAGTTTAAAAAACTTAACAATTTTTAAAATTATGTCCAAACTTAATTTGTTTATCAAGAGAATCGATCTTAAATGAGCTCTTAACAAATTAGTGACCAATCGATCTCAAGTAAGCTCGTCGCCTTCAGTCCTCTCTCTCTCCTCTCTTTTGCTCTTCGTTCTTGCCTTGTTTTTATTCCGACTCCCTAAATGTAATTGGTTGGTTGGTTTGTGTTTGTTCGCTCTTCATTTTGATTGAAAGGAAAAGACAATCATTGCATATATATATATATACTTATGTGCATCCATCTTCCGCTTATGGTATCAGAGCCAAATCTGGTTTGTCTAAGTTAATTTCTCTGCTCACATCTGTTCATTTTTCTTGATTTCCGGGCAACACTTTACCGATCTGTTCTAGTTATCCTAGTCTGTTCATCACCTTTAGCCATCTTTACCACCTTACTTCTTTGTCCCAGGGTTCCCTGTAAGTCCAGGCAGATGGGCGTAAGATCAGGCTGTTGGGAAGGGTAGCATCGTAGTGGTATGTGTCTGCAATGGGTATGTGAAAAAAGATTAAAGATTAATTAAAACAAAAGTATTGTAAATTTCCTTCTACAGTGGAGAAGCTGTCAACAAACCATGAATACGACTTTTTGTTAGAAGCAACTCTCAGTCAGTTCCCTAGGTCTTCTTTGACTACTATACCAGTTCCAGATTTGAAAAAAAAACTCGTCAACGAGAAGAACTGAATCACCGAGGATCTAGAAAAATGAAGCTTGCAATTGGGACAATGCCCCAACAATGCCTTAGTCTAATTTCAGAGATTTAGAAAACTAGTTTTTTTCAGATCCATCTTTTAAAGTTGATTAAAGTCAAGACTGTTAAACCCGTTATTATAGCTTTAACTAAAGAATACCGAAACCTGTAGTTATATTAAACAAGGAGTCATTAATAAACATAATCTCGGGGTCATAATTTTTTATACATATAAGGGTTAATTCATTGCAGCAGTTAACCATTAACTATTAGGAATTGATTCATCTATACTATAGTTTTAAAAGAGAATGCGAGGTTTAGAGATTTTATAAGGCCAGCATCAGGGGATGTTAGATCTAGTCTACATGATTGTCCCAGTTCATTTTAATTGCTTCCTGATCTTACTCTTAGTCTCACTGATCCGCATATCTTAAAGGCAGTAAACATTAAATATCAAAACTTCTGGTGAATTTACTAACATGCGTGCCCCGGAAGTCATTCTGTCTGTGTGCCCTACATGACAGTTATAGAATTTTATTATAAATGTATGAAACTAACTTAAATGTGCATGCTCTAATTAAGTCCTACAGTCAAACCTTATTATACAAAGCAGTACTAAAAATTCAAATTTAGAAATACTTAAAAAAACCCATTATTTGGAAGATTTACGTTTACCCACGAGGAAGACTGTGGGGCTTTATTAACAAATGAAAATTCTATCAAAGTCATACACAAAAAACTACAAATGACTTAGACTATATAACACAATTCATTTCACGGGACGGAACTGTAAAATACACAGAGTTTTGAAAGATCTTCGACAATAACACCCCCTTCTAGACATCGTTTGGATACCACAGCACAAGCTCCGTCTCTTCTGTTCTCTGTCTCTACTCGGCTTTTTTCGTTGTTCCACTACGTGTCCTTGGCTCGATCTACTCGTAGCTCAGGCCGGGCGGCGGGGACGGCGCAGCAGTCCCGCGGTCCGTCGGCCGTCTCATCTTCTTGGCTCCTGGTTCGGGCGTCTCATGGCCTGTGTGCCCTTTTGTGCCTCTGCTCTGTCCTTCTGTGCTTATTATCCTTGCTCATGCGTAACAACTACACACATTTGTACATCTCGTGTGTGCCGTCCCTGATCAACAACCACGCTCACCGCGTCGTCGTACTGCAAATCGCTTCCGCTTCCTGCATCTGTTGTACATCCGAGGGGGGTGTGAGCGCAGCACACACGTCTCAATGCAAGCGGTCCGTCCAGGCCGGGCGCGTAAAAGTTTGAGGGCCTCCTGACAGACTGGATGGCCCTGCCGAGCAACACACCAAGTGGGACGTGCGTAACCGTGTGGCGGTCACCCCACACACACAACAGTGTGTATTTTGTAACGGACCTCTTATGCTCCCTTTCGCAAATTAGGAAACCCAATATTCAAAACATCCACAATTCGGTCAAGAAGAGGAAAAGCCGAGTCTCTGAGTCTTCCTCAGAGTCACCTAAACAACAACAGATTTTGAAAGTTAATACTCCTATAAATCCTCAATTATTAACTATCCATACTGTTTTTCGAACCCGATACAAATAAACTTATTAAAGAATATAGATCCAAAGAAAATAACCTAAGCGGGCTGACAACTATAAAGTAAAAACACAAACTCAAACCAATTGAAAAATTAATAAGCTCATGCAAATGTTTATGAATGATGTAAGAACAGATATTTACTTCTTTGATTCACTTAGAAAAAATCTAAAAACTGAATACTATTATAAAACCATCTTGAAAATTACTGATCACACTTCTTCACTCTCTAGTCATCCTCCTTAGAAACTGTTATCATTGAACACAAAGGACTCACGTAAAAGCTATCCATTTAAGTTACCTACTGCTTACTACAGAAATTAGTAAGGTTATTGATGGAATAATTACACTAATCAGACTTAAAACATAGGAAAACATTAGATAATATAGAACAACAGATTGATAGCAAACCATTGGTTCAACGAAACTTCTAAATCAAAAAATTTTAGAAATAACCATTAACCATCCTTACCTAGTAACTAGACAGCAACTTGGCCTTAAAAATCCAACAAATAATTTCAAAAATAGAAGAACTTTTGCTAGTCTTGAGTCCAAGATTCGACCCAAAGATGAAGGTTCATCCATTAAAGTTCTTATCAAAATGATTACAATTTACAATCTAGTGAATCTGATAATGATCTACTTAGTGAAAATTTATCTTAATTAGAAATCAATTCAATGTTAATTAAATCAATTCACTCCGAGTCATACTTCAACTACACACAATTGGTATCCAGACCTACTCCTCCTGATTTAACAATTCAAGGAAAGAAATCTAGATAACCAGTTTTCTGTTGAAGCTAAAAAAAAACTATATAATGGAATATTGATGGCCTTAGTGAAAATGGAATTTTTGAAAAAATTACATCATTTAATCTATGGTTTCTAATAGTTACCTAACTAATTAATTTGGATTATACCCCAAGCCAGATATAGTTGAGCCTATTGACCCTCCGGTTTTACTGGAATGTTAAATCTTGTGTGATAGATTCTTACTGAGGATCAAGAGAACCCATTAAAAATGCTATTCAAATTAGATGAATAATCTCCCTATTTTTGATGAAACCATAGGAATCAGGAAAACCTGATGGTATAAATAATTTTAATTTTATAACGATTATTAAACATTTCACATAGGAACCCCTAGTGATATACCTTCACGAATTCATGATCAATTAAGCAACCTAAGTTTCCAACACTTATGACTTCAGATGGTACAAGATGTTTTACTTCTAACTTCTAGAGTCCATGCTAAGAGAAGACTGTACTAAACCCTTTTTGGAAAGAAAATGCATCCATGGTTTACCCAGTCTTTTTTGCTCACAAAATTAGGGATGTAACTAGTCAACCTCAGAAACCAATATATTTACGATCAATTAACCTACGGTGACATATAAGTAGCACTATTCAAAAGAAAGGATTAAAATGTGTATTGACATGAACATTAGAAAACACGAAAGTAAAATAAAACCAAAGCCAAATATTAATTAGGAACTTTTGTGACAAGATGGTTTTAAACTCCTATAGCTCCTCATTCAGAAAACATAGACAAAACCAAAATTAAAGAAATTTAATACTCATCGAAACATAGTCAACATAAACTACTAAACATAATACCTTTTCTGATACCCGTTACAAAATCGACTCCAAAACTAATTCTAATAAAAAATTAATAAAAAAGATAATTAACTCTTGTCATAAATGTGGTAAGAAGGTCATTATAAAAATGAATGTTGTTCTAAATCTAGAATTAAAAACTTCAAATTCTAAAAGCCGTAAAATCAAATCTTGAAATATTTAAACTAACTAATATTGATAGTTTTTACTGATGAGGAATTAAATACTCCTCAAACACCAGCTATTCCTCTTTCGATGATAATGACAACATTAATCTTGTAATAAACAATTGTTGTAAACATCAGTGGTAATACAAAGCTCAAAGAGAAGACTTTATTAGAATTTAATTAGAAAATAGAAGATGATGAATTAAGACAACAATACTTAGTAAGTTAAAAGTTTTATGGTTAATCCTAAATTACAAACCTGATAGCCTTTTAATAAAAACTAATAACACTCTAGAGAAATTTTATAAAAAGCAAAAGCACAAGAACTTGTTTATCTCTTACATACACATGAAATTAATTCCATTAAACTAAAATTACGTTTAAAATTACAAGATAGAAAATTTAAGAGTCAACATCAACTATTAAAGGTTTAATAAAATCTTACCCCAGTATAACTTGAAGAATCTCCCGATGAACTGAACTAGTCAATCAACCCTAAATGAAATTTTCCTAACATTAATATTATTAATACAATCAATTTTCAAAAATGGCACACTAAAGAAAGTTTAAATTAGTATCAGACGTTAGTTTAGAAGTCATTGCTCTATTGATACAGAGCCGATTTAAACGTAAAAATACAAGAGGGATTTAGTTCCTACAAAATTTTACCATAAAACTACTGAAGATTAAGCCTGCTAATGGAAAGGAAAATGGATATTAAGTAAATTCCTAAAGTTCATATTGCCAAAATAATGTTTGCTTTAAAACCTCTTTTATTTAGTAAAAATATGACCGATAAGTTCTTTTTGGAATTCCTTTATTTACTTTATTATCTCTTTGACTACTAATACTAATGGGTTAACATCTAAACCTTTCGAGAAAACCAGTTATTTTTTGAATTCTTTCTACACCAGAAACTAATTAAATTAAACCAATTTACAACATCAGTCTATATCTATTAATAGTATTAATCAAAAAACTCAACAAATTAATTTTCTCAAAGACTGAAATAAAATAAATAACCGAATTGAAACCCAATTAAAATCCCATTAAAAAATAAATTACTATTTTAAATCAAAACTTGAGAAACATATTGTTGCTTCTCTCCTAGTGCATTCTGCGTCGGAATAAACATATAGTAACTTTGTTTATATAAAATTTCATAAAGTAAATTCCTACTAATCGCGACCTATACAATGACTTCTGAATAATGGAAACTTGTAAACAGAAATCAATGATTCAAAATACTAAAAAATAATATTATTAGTAAAAGTAAATCCCCATGGTCATGCCCTGCTTTTTATGTTAACAAAACTCTGAAATTGAACGAGGAGTTCCCCGTTTAGTCATTAATTATAAACATTAAATGAAGTCTTAGAATGGATTAGATACACCCAATTCCTAATACAAAAGATTTAATTAAAAGGATCGTAATGCAATGATATTTTCCAAATTCGACTTAAAAAGCGGATTTTGGCAAATACAGATTCATCCTATGACAGTACAAAACTGCTTTTACTACTCCTTTTGGTCATACGAATGGAATGTTAATGCCACTTAGGATTTAAAAAAATGCCCTCGTGAATTCCAGAATATTATGAATAAAATATTCAATCCTTTTTCTCTATTTACCTTAGTTACATTGTGATGTTCTTATTTTTCCAAACTCAATAGATGAACATGGAAACATGCTGAACACTTTTTTGACCCATAGTCAAAAATATAATGGTCTAGTTATTTCTGCATCAAAAATTGAATTATCCAAACTAAAATTCGATTTCTAGGATATAATATTTAACAAGGGAACTGTTATTGCCGTTACTAGGTCTATCGGTTTGCTAATAAATTTCAGAATGAAATCTTAGATAAGACCAGTTTACAAAGGATTTATAGGATCATGAAATATATTGAATGAAGTCTACAAAGACCCAAAAGACAAGGAAGAGTGACAAGTGTCAACTTATTGACCGTCTCAAAGATAACCCACAATCCTTGATCATCAGTTCATATGCTTATAGTCAAAGAGATAAAAATTTATGTCAAACTTGCCTTGTCTTGGTATTTCCTTCGGATCATTCGTTAAAATTATTCAAACTGATGTTCTTGATATTGGTTATGGAGGCATCATGCTCAGAAAGTCACTACTTCTTCTCCGGAACAAATTGTTCTTCGTTTTAATTCAGGAGTATGGAATAAGGCACAAACTTATACAATACTAGTAAAAGAAATTTATCTACGTTTTATGTGTTTCAAAATTTCAAGATGATATTTGAATCAAAAGTTTTTAGTCCGAGTGATTGTAAAAGTGCTAAATATGTTTTGCAAAAAGATGTTTAAAAAAAAAATATTGCAAGTAAACAAATTTTTGCTAGATGGGCAATCCATTTAAGTATTTTTGACTTTGAATTGAATACATGAAGGTAGCAAGGAATTCTATTCAGATTATTGACTAGAGAATTTTTACAGGGAAAAAGCCTAGCCATTGCCATGCCCTATACTCACAATTTACAAAGCCAGATCAGTACCTTACTAACCTTATTGAAAAAAATACATTACCCAAATAGAGAAACCATTCATACCCATGGATTGACCCCAATCTTTACAAAAAAGAGAGATTGAGGGGAGAGTCCAGAGAATTAGCGCTTTTCAAATCAGAATTGTTTATCTTAATAACTATTTATCTAATACTAAGCTATTCTAACTTGATTTCCTCCAGATGTTTTAGTAAGAAACCCTTCTACAAACAACTTGCCTTACCAGCTCCTCCTTCCTCCTCTCTTGAGCTAGCCAACAGGTACCAAATTCTTGGCACCATACCTAAACCTTCTTTTTCTTCTGTTCTTGCAACTGGTCAATCCCAAATGACTTCTTTTGTTAACCCCTTGCAGTCACACAGATCAGAATACCTATTAAAACCGCACTATACTAATCTCTTTTATATTGAACCTGCTCACAAAAACATTAAAGACCCTGTTAAACTTGCATGTTCCTTCTTCCCTCCGGGTTGGCATTTTGTTCCAATGCACCCTGACAAGTCAATCACTTTTTATAAAGATATTTTACGCATACACCAGTCAGTTGTTTTTAAACCCATCTTTGATAAACACAACCCTGATAAAATTATTTACCACTCTTTATATATTCACAACATTGTATCTCTGGATGAATGGGGTCATCCCTCTCTTCTTAGAAACTTACCTGGTCATTCTATCCAATATAGTTACTATGATTATATGGAAGCCTGGTTTAAAATCTTGCTCCACCAAAATGAGCCATTCCTGCATTCTTGGTTTTTCTCTTTTGATCATAAGTTCAAATCAGTCATTCCCTCCTGGTTCTTAAAATGGTGGGATTTTCATGGTGCTCTTCCAGATATCTTACCCACTGACCTTGCTGATCAAGTCACCATTTTTTCTTCTCACTATAAAGTCACTGAACATTACAAACATTCCATGCCTTTGATCTTCATGGCCAATACACAGTCCCATGGATTTAAAATGGCAGAGTACAATATTTATAACAATATAGTCATTCGCCAATATTTTGTTAAATGGGGGATGCATTCAAACATCCCCGTATCATTGAAAAGTCAAACTGAAATTCCTGCTCTTGTTCCCCGAGACGGTCAAACCAGTCACAGGCAGCCCTTGCCCCAAAGTCAGGTTTACTCAAAGCAAGCTGGATAGTCCCTCATCTAGTGACCAGACTAGTAAACGTAAGACCTCGAAGATAAAATCCTCGAAGTCCCAAGTCACAACTTCTTGCATTTATTCAAGGACATACTGAATTACCAGAGTGGCCAAATTGTCTTGGCCCCAAGTTCAAGCCCAAGCCCAGGCAGCAGAGTCAAGCAGAAGAGTCAGAAAGATTCCAATGCTCAACAGCCCCAGTCAAGCCCAGTCAAAATCTCCGGATCCATACGGATCCTAGTTTCAAGATGCCCAAGATTCGTTTGCTTAAATTCAACAGTTTCAGTCAATACTATCAAATTTTGATAGAAAAGCTACTGTTGAAATAGTAACATCTATAAGTCACTATTTACAAACACTGTAGAAATAGTAACACACCGACAGTCATTGTTCACTATTTAATATTCACTTTTACTGTTCACCCTTTCCATCGAAAGATTTCCGTAAATCACGGACAGTCAACCACTTTTGATGCTTATTTAACCACTTCTCCGAAATGGAAGAAGGGGACTCAGACCCGGAAGAGAACGGAGAACTAATACGCCTTTCTCTCTGCTCTTTACTCTCTTTCCTCTACTTATAAACGAGTCAACATGTATGCAGTTTTAATTCCACCATATCCTCTCAAGATCTTCAGTAAGCTATCTCAGTCAACTTGTACAGTGCTTTTGTTGTATATTTAATAAAATAAAAGTTTAATTTCAGTAATTTAGATTACCTATTTTACTAGCTATCTGCCTCCCCGCAGCTGCCTCCCGGCCTCCACCGCCCGAGAGGGCGAGCATCCTGGGGTCCCCAAGAAACGAAACGAGAATTTCTTTTATTACCGACACATGGGGGTTTTACAGCTCTACTATTAATTTCAATAATTTTATGTTTTGATTTGTTATTTATTTACTTATGTGCATCCACTCCTTCCGCCTTATATATATATATATATATATAATCACAATATACACCAAAAGATCCCTAATTCAAATGCAAAACTCATTCCTAAAAATCAAAAAATAGTTAAAAACAAAAAGTGGGAAACCCTTCATCATCATTTCCTGTATTGGTTGCATAATAAAAACACTAAAACTTCAACACACACACACCCACAAAAAATATGGCTATGCGTTAGTTTTTGGGCACCTTTATGTACCCAAAATGTGTTGAATTTGCATCTTTTGTAAGGGTCTTTAAGGTCTATGGCAAACCTGTCACCTTGAGTGCTGAAGGAATATAAATAAAGCCGAAAAACCTGCAAATCACTTGTGCATTTCGTCCCACAAGCATCCAAAGTTATGTGCCCATTTCCCTTTGTGTACTTATTCATGAAGTGGCCAACCCCATCCACTCTATAATACGAAATGTCATTGGGCTTGCAAGATGACACCTTCTTGGACTCACAGTCCTTGCTCCAGCCCAAAAGCCTGTTCGATAATGGGCAAGCGACGCACTGGCTATCCTTGCAAATCCCAAACTTGCTGCTCCTCTCCGGTAACTAGCAATCGCTCAGGTCAGAACTCCGAGTAAGGAGAGTGTAAGTCACCTCCCAGGCGTCCCAGTCCACGTTTGGGTAAAAAGTGTAGGACTTGAGCTTTCCTTCGATCCCCAATCGGATATACGTTAATGTCATATTGTATTTGGGCCGGGACAAAATTATGTTTTCTCAAGGCATTGAGTCTGTCTCATTGTACTCCAACATTAGGTTATAAGCAAAGCCTCATCGGTATTGGGTTCACATGTGAATATCAGAGATTCTATTTTTTTTCCTATCTAACGCTAAAAGACCATTCAGAGGAGATTAGAGCATGGGTTTAGGGGAGTTGTTGCTCTTATTGTATAAGCCAAACATTTTGGGCTCTAGTACAAAGCTATAAGGCCGATTTGAGTTGTCTTAGGCAAAAGCCCAGCTCACGAGCTTGGAGGACGCTCTAGCTCGAAAAGACTGGCCCACCAAGAAAGTGTCAGTTGGGGAATCAAAGCTCTACCAGACAAAATTGCCCTTGGAGTCATAAAGACCATATTGCCATTGGGTAGCAACTTGAACCCTAACCCCTTTGTTGGTTGAGCCGGTCTACCACAACACCTGGCCGTTGGCCACGGCCAATACGAGGTTGCCATCCGTCTCGTTGGTCAGGGTTGCTTCTCGCCGACCGGTTTGCCCCGGTAGGCCTTTTAGACCCAGCGCATCAAGGACTTTGACTTGACAGTGCCCATAAGTAGTGTTAAAGTGAATGCATTTGGGGTCGTGTTGTAGAAGTATAATTGGAAAGGATTGTTGAAAAAACTAAAGATGTGATAATCAACATCGTATTCGACTATGTAGGGCCCAAACTCCCCCTAATTGACAAACTAGAATGTCTTTGAGGCAGGCATAGTGGCTTGAGAAATGGAGAAAAGTGTTTGGATCAAGAGAAATTGAAGAGAAATTGTGAATGGATAAGGAGGAAACATGTTTTGGTTCTTTGTGAATGGATAATGGGTTATTATTTGAATCCTAGGAGTATTGTAAAAGATTATAGAAGTTTACTTTTGATTTGTAGTTGAAAAATGAGAGGAGGAAGACAAAAATTCGAACCGGATAAATCGCCTGACGTTCGAATGCCACATTCGAACGCTAAAGCCTGTTGTGAAAAGTTAGTCGCTGGACGTTTGAACGCCATGTTCGAATGCCAGATAGCTCAGATACTATTTTGTAAAATGGGCATATTCTCTAGAAAATTCGGATTGAGACACCGTTTAAAATGTTGGAAAGTAGACTCGTAGACCTTTCTAACCACGTAAAGTTTGTAGTTTAATTACATATATATTATGAGGTATTGGAGTTTAAATTTGACCCAAGATTTTACTGGCAATATAGTTTTTTAGAAATTTTAGTTTCTTGTTTCATTTGGTGTAGATTCTTTAGTCGGAATGCATTTTTGACCCCTTACCTACCAAATTAAAGGTCCTTAAGTCTATTTTCAAATGAGATTGACCTAGAATGAAGAATAAATGTCTTGTGGTGAATTTGATGCGATGAATGAACTAGTGTTGAGGGAGCAATATTCAAAATCTTAATTTTGTGTTCTCGTCTTGCCTAGAAGTCATTGCTTAGAGAATTGCCTATTCTCTCATAACAAGAGTGGAGGTTTATGAATGGTAATCGGAGCCCTCGCACCCTTATTTTAAGAAAATGGTTCCGGGGGACCTAAAAACTAATATACTTTATGTCAAGTCAGAGGTTTATATTAGTTCGATTCGTTATGCTCATATTAGTTGAGCATGATATTGATATTTCGATCATTACAGTGAGGAACAGTCGCTTATGTGACGACCCGACCTTCCCGGGGACGTTGATTATTTACCTAATTTCTCCCTATTTGCCTCAAATACAAATCAGGGACTATTGTTCATAAAATCTTCAATAGTCTCCAAATATTTAGTTTATTAATATCCCAAATGTAATTAATAAATAAAAAAAAGATCAAAATCTTCAAGTCGTTAATCCGGACCCCATCTCGTATTATCCGAACTCCCACGTTTTTTTTTGCCTGAAAAATCATTTTAACAGGGAAGTATTACAATACGACAAGAATATGCTCAACGAATCAATAAGGCTCAACAATAAATGTCAGAGTAGCACAACGAATCAATAGTCATCAAAGACCTCGTACTAGGGTATTCTTGATACATCACTAGTGATCGGCATCATCCACGTCTCCTAGCTACGGCTTTTCGGTCCCTAGTGGACTATTGGCGGATCCACTCAGTCAATGTATCAATCAATTCCATAGCATTAGCCATCAAATAATTCCATATCATACAGATCATGATTTCCAAGAAATACAGATTTCAACAGATATCAACATGGCTCAAGAGAATACAAAATCAGATATTAGAAAATAACTCCGAGAAGTTGGAAAGCCATATTGTATACATCCTGTTTACCTCAAATTGACTTCATTAAATAGAAGATCTGGCTCCCATGATCATCATACTAAAATTTTACTTTGATCCGACATCATATACCGTTGATCTACGTTCCCTATCTTTCATGAATTAAAAACTTACCCAACACCATATAATTTATCATTTCTTTCTCTCTCTCTCTTCTCTTTCTTTCTCCCTTCCCTTAATCCATCTTCCTCCTCCTATATTTATTAGATTTTTATAAATTATAGTTATATATATAAAATATTTATTATTTATTTTTTTATTATTTTCTTTTTTCTTTTCTTTTTTCTTTTTTCTTTTTCTTTTCCTTTTGCTTTCGGCGCCGCACCATGAGATAAATTTTTTTTTTTTTAAATTACACTTTTAACCCTCCAACTTTTTAACTGATATTATTCATCTCAATTTAAATGTCCTCTTTGATTTTATCCCCAAGTTATAAATATTTAATTAAAACCCAAAAATCTAGATCGGGTTATTACAATCTTCCCCTCTAAATAATTTCGCCTCGGAAATTTGAAAAGTCCTATTTATTGTCAAATCCAAACTCACGCGTCCACTGCGGCACTCTGATAACAAACAAAATCTATTTTGTTTGTTAAAATCCACCCGAACTATACCTAAA
>CM018899.1:9401398-9408898 GCA_009663005.1 Actinidia chinensis
GATCAAAATAGTTAAAAATGCAATAGGAATAAAATAATCTCTTTTCTTTTATACGTAAAAGCACATCTTCTTTTTTTCAAGACATGGATAGATCATGTAACCATTTCTTTTCTTCACAATCTATCCATATTCCTTTCTTTTCTCCCCCTATCAACATGCAGTTTTTCAATCATAAACCATGGAATGTCCATATATAATATCTATAATATATATATATATATTATATATATATACATATATATATAATTATTATATATATATAAACCCAAACACGTGATAATCAACTATCATAAATTTCATGAAACATAGAATGTTTTAAAAATATAGCAATGCTCTCCCTTTTTCATGCAATTCTATAAATACAATAAGATTTAATAAAGTCCATACATAAGTATGCTCATTCTATCCTTTCTTTTCTCCTCATATAGTTCATTGCTTTTCATACTTTTTTTTTTCATATTCCCATTCTCATATTTCATTCAAGTGTTCACATCACCCTCATATTGCAATCATACATATTCATATACATAATCTATTTTTCTTCCCATTTAATATTTCAATAATCATGCATTCATATGATATCATATTCATATCAGTACATTCTCCCCTCTTTGTTAAAAAATAGATGTATAATAGTAATATGAATAATAACAAAAAGTGTTAACCCAAAATAATTTGCATAAAAAGAGTATCAAGTTAGAGCAAGAACTCATGTAACTTATCAAGAGTAATTAACATGTCAAACAATTATTTAGAGCATATAAAGTATATGAACATGAATGAAATAAAGATATTTAGATTCATTTGCACTTCCCATATTGAGGATTCATTATTCCCTTTCCTTTTTTTACTTCTCCTTTTTATCATATTATGTTCTTATTTCTCTCCTTTTCAAAACCATTAAAACAATTTGGAATAGAAATTTATATAAGATATATGTGTGATATATGAAGAGGTGTTGACACTTGTTATACTTGTGAACACATGAGACACCATGAGTTAGCATAAAATTTCAAAAATTATTTTTCCACCTCTTAAAAATAGCGAGTGTCAACTCTTATATTTTGAAATATATTCAAGTGTTTGTGACCTTACAGTACTTATAAATGCAATTATATGCCTCTAAAAATGAATATAAATTGAATTAGAAAAGATAGATCATATATATGACATTTGACAAACACTTGATCGTATATTAACATCATATCATCAAAATCATTTCAAGTGAAATTAATTTCGCATGCCCAATATTCTTAATAGCCAGTATGCATGATCATTTAGGTTACCAAGATGTCTAGAATATAGCATACCAAACATAAATCTAATCTTCTTGCACTTAAGTAATGATTCAAAAAATCTAGCGTTTTTTTTTTTTTTTTCTGTTAAGTTCTTATTGTCAGAAGCCAGCCTGACTCGTCTGCTTTACCTTACCCCATAATTAGGCTTAGTTGATATAGATATGAGTTGCTTCATAACTTTGAGTTTCCTCAATATCAAACTATCATAGACCTTAGTATCCATGATAAGTACCAACCTCTTTCTTTCTGTTGGTTGTGGAAAAATCTATAATCAGACAATTCAAAATTTTGGTTCTTTGATACCCATATCATCTTGGGTCCTTGGAGGTTTAGTATTCCAATACTTTTGAAACCAACACCCTCTTAACTATTTAAGACTTATAAAAGTAATGAAAATGACTCACTACTTGTATAAGATATGTAATACCCCGAATACGTAAAACCATTAATAAGGTAAATTATGACCGCTAAATTAGTTATGGAAGTCACTATCCTCACAGGATGAAAATAAAGTCATTTAGAGTTAAGTCCAGAAATTCTCCATAGTGTTCGAACGACAGGAATTTTGTTCGAACAATTCAACGAGGGTTCGAACAGTAATCGCAGGAAATGAAAAAAAAAGAACCACGAAATCAGAAGAAACGCACCACATGAGATAATTTTCAGTATTAGTCAATACACCACACTCTACTTTACTAACAAATCCAAAATACACAACCACCACGCGAGAAGAGAGAAGGGAGAAGAAAGAAGAAGAAGAGGAAGAAGATGAAGAAGAAAAGGGGAGCTTGGGAACTCCTTCACGTTAAAGGAGTTAGAAGGAAGAGGTATAACTCAATCTTGTATATATGTGTATGTATAGTTTTAGAGTTTTGAATTTTAAATCTTAGATCTAGCATGTTAGAGTAAATTACTATTGAATCTGAGCTATTTTGTAGTTTTTTTGAGTTGTATTGGTCTCCACAAGCTTTAGAGGATTTAAGGTGGTTTTGAAAAGTTTTTGGAGAAGTATTTGGAATTTTCGGAGTTCGCAGTAAAAAAGTTCGAATGGTTGTTCCTGTGGTTCGAACGTTTGTGTTTCAACGCATTGGGAAGAGTTCGAACATTTGAGTTTGAACATTTCCACTATGGTTCGAATGGGACCCCGAGGCTTGAATGAGAATGGAATTATGTTCTGCAACCATGCTTCATTAGGCGTTTGATCCTAGTGCAGGAAGAAAATTTTACGAATGTGGCCTTGAGTGGAAAATTGAAAGTTTCTATTAGTTTCAAGTTTTTATCATAATATTGATGTTGATCTAGTAATGATGAACGAGAATATATGCCCTTTTTATGTGTAGGAAGGAACACAAACGTCTAGAGTCTAGCCAAAGGGAAATACAGGTGAGAGTAGAGTAAAAAGAGTCATGAAAAAAATACGTAATTTTTTGACAATGTTTTTTCAATAAACTTTTATTATATATTCAATTATTTCCATACTTTCAATGCATAACAATATTTCACAATATAAATGCCATGTCATTCAAATTATAGTTATGTTATTATGATATGAATGAAAAGCCCATGGGAGTTAGTATTACCTGACAAATGGAATATGTTCAAGTATAATTGCACTGTTGACGCCAGGGTCCCCCCAGTTGGTGGGATTTTAATCTAGCTTAATGATCCTAGAAGTAAATGATGGGACGTTTTAAAATAAATATTTACAAGGGATTATCTCGGACATAAAGAAGTCACCCGACCTATGATATGGTCATAATGTTTGTCATCCGAGCTGTTACGTTTCAATGATATTGTTATGTATATTTATTGAAAAAATAAGTGATTTGCAATAATTATGCAAGATCCAGAGTTTAGAACTAACATTTCAAGGAAAATTTTATGTTATGATCACTTGTTTCACACGTATGAGATAGTAATGAATGAAAGTAATCCCATGGATTTTAAGTCAGCATCTAAAAATTGTTATTCACTAAGGTTTAGCTTACGTTGTTTTGAAAAATCTTTTCAGGAAGTCAAAACGAAGAAGTATAGAAGAAGTTTAAGCATAAATTGAGTTTTGGTTTAGCCAAGGGCTACGGTTATGTTGATGGACTAGATCTGGATCATGTAATGATATTGGCCATAGGGTACAATGTTCAATTAAGTTGGCCTTATTAGGTATATAAGCTTAAAATCAGGCAACAACTCTTTGTATGTACGGTATGAACGTGACACTTTATTATTCTCAGCATGATTACCATTTCTGCAAAGAAAAATTTACATCATTTTGAATGAATGATATGCACAGGTTTAAAGGTTAAAGTTGGCCTTGGAGGGCACAAGCCGTCGGCAATCACGTGCCCACGATCGCATAGGCCGGGTTGTGGGGCGTGACAGGTGGTGGTATCAGAGCAATAGGTTATACGTACACAGAGCTTGGTATACACCATAAGATAGAGTTACATCTTATAGATAGAAGTCTAAGATTATTCGTAATATATGTTATGTTACTATGCTATACTTAAAATGTAATGTAGCTAAGGTTATGAGATATGTTAAAACGTTTGATATATTTGTAGGAAGTTATTATGCCGCCTAGAAGAGGGCCGAGGCCTGTTGTAGAGGGGAAACAGAGGCCTAAAGATCGAGTTGACGGTATAGAGAGAGAATTTTAGAGGATGTTCAAGTGGTCCATTTGGAGGTTTTGTTTTTTTTCAGAATAATAATAACCACAATGATGCACCGCAAACAACAGGCAAGCCAATACAAGAGCCGGAGCGGATGCCCCGTAACCACAATTTTTAAGCAATCCAATAGTTTTAAAGCCCCTAACTTTTATGAAACTCCCGATCCATGTCTGCAGAGTCTGGCTCTTGGGAAAAACAATCGAGAGGGTATTGAAATTTCCTACTTGCATCGACGAAATTAGAAGGTGGTTTAATGCACGTTCAATTTTGAAGGAGTTGCATTGATTGGTGGCAATTGAAGAAGCCATTGGAGCCGTTGTGGAATATGGCTAGATTTTTTTAGAAGTATTTAGTATTCAATGAGGAGTATTTCGCGATAGTACTCGTAGAGTTCACACAACCACAAATTCAAGATTTTTGAATTTAAAGTAGGGGGAATGACAGTAGTGGATACATACTATTTTATGAGAGCTATCACGTTATGCCCCTCATATAGTGTCGAAGGGAAATCTCGTAGGCGAGAATGTTTGAAACTGGATACGATGGAATATCAAGACAAGGTAGAATATACGCGTTATCCACTATCAAAAGGATTTTCATGCAGCCACTAATTGTGAGGGTCTTTGAATGAGATGTCATCGCACTTCTAAAAAAATAGAAAAGAAGAAGATGATAGGAAGAAAATGCAGCACTGAGGACAAGTTCGAAACGACAAAGCAGGATCATCGAGTGGGGAATTCATTAGCCCAGCAAAAGAATATTGTAAGCAAGGAAGCAGGGGTCCAATAAGTTTCTGATGCCCGACATGTTAGAAAAAGCATTCAGGAGTGAGTGTCGAATGGGAACTAGAGCATGTTATGGGTTGTCCATAGAAGGGCACCAGATCAGAGATTGTCCGAACAAGGAATGTAACATTTCAAGGAAATGGGACATCGGCATCTTCCTCAGTCCAGTAGCTCCAAATGAAAGAGAAAGAAATATCAGCCATGGACAAGGCGTGCTTTTGCACTCGTACCAAGGAAAACCCCAGCTAAAATAAGTTTGTGTTCAAGTATACTTCCTATCTGTGGATCAAACCTACACACTTTTCTTATGGATTCAGGTTCCCCACAGTCATTTGTATCCTATTCTTTTTAGAGCATTATTGAATAACTCCCCAGTCCCTCTTGAATCCGAATTGTTAGTGTCATTGAACTCAGGGGATTCCATGTTATGCGACAGAGACTATAATTCAGTGAGATGTGTCAATGATGTACCTAGGTATGTAGATCTCTATTCCCCTAGAGATGCATAGTTTTGACATCATCAATGGATGGATTTGGTTGTCTTCCTCGGTGCGCCTCATCGATTGTGAGTTTGAGCAAGTAGGTTTCATTCTTATTCTTATTCAAGGACTAATCTTTAAGGAGTAGGCGTTGTGCCCCCCTCCCTATCTCATTTTCTTCTATGAAAGCAAGTTGCCTGATTCAGAAGGGAAGTAGCATTCTTAGGTAGTGTGTGTCGATACGCATGTCTCCCACCATCTTTTAAAAGATATCATTTTGTTCGGGAGCTTCCCGATGTTTTTCCTGACGAAATACCTTGGTTCCTTAGTTAGACCGAGACGTTGCCCACGCAGCCAGAAGGAGATCCCATGCGGCCACCGCAGGAGAGGCGCCCACGCGCCTGCCAACAAGCCCGTAGAAGGAAGGCCACGCCCCGGCCATGCACCAGGAAAAGGCTTGCTCGCGCCAGCATGCACCACACTGATGCGCACGTCAACACTATGTCTAGTGACTATTCATCAGCCCCCGCCAGCCACTGAGTCAGTGGCCAATCAGCAGCCATGTCAGCAAAGAAATTGTCGGAATCATTTTCTCCGAATAAATTATAGTTTCAGTCCCTAGGAGTTTCTAATAATTATAATTGGTCCCTTTTTAGAGTTTCTGTTAATTATTAGATTGGTCTCTAGAATTACTAATAATTATTATATTAGTCCTGAAGGTATTGTTTATTAAATTATATTTAGTCCATGAAAGTTTAGTTTTATTAATTGGTTTGTCAATTTTATTTTTTTTTTTTTTTTTTTTCCCAAAAACTTTTTATTGTCGACAGTTTGGTCCAAGAAGAGAAGAAGTTCTAATTAAACAATTTTTTAGCCCTTTCTGCGGCTTCTCGACATTCAGAAATTCAACCGCGGGGTTGGTTATCAGAGATTTTGCTTCTATTTAGGAGAAGTATAAGAATGGAATGAGCAGTAGTGTTGGGATCGATGATCTTGCTTTCAGTGACGAATTACGCGGGGGGGATATTTGGAAACAAGGATAGCGGGAATCCTAATTCTGCACGGATTGAATGACATTTTGTGAGAATAAAGGAGACAAAGACTTGTTTACGATGAAGGATGAGGAATTGAAAAAGAATAAATAAAGAAAACGATGAACAGAAGACGATTGGGCTGATAAGAATAGTTGCATTGGACTGTGGATACGAGGTGCCTTCCATCATGTGGCACAGGAGACGAGTGCTTGAGTCTGTGGATCAAGTGGAGGAGACGTACCAAGCGAAGACCATCTTTGCGAACAAAGCCTTATTGATTGAGGAAGGCTTGTGAATTTGAAACTTCAAGAGGAGACACAAGTGGCACGAGACATAGGATAGCGAGTTCAGATTTTATCAATTAGTTGCCGTCGTTGACCTATAGTTTGACGACGAGATATAGGCCCTACTACTTCTGAGTTCCTCCGGGGAAGTTGGAGACATTGGTGGTTTCTCTCAAGCAATTCGTGCACAATGGGAAGGACTACGAATATGGTAATGGTTCCTATTCATGAAGAGGCTCAGGGGAGAAAGGAAAAGATGGGTATACGACAGATTTAGAAGAGTCTCATTGCCCTAGGTCTCAGAGGGGCAAAATAGGGAAAGAGGTCGATGTCAAGAAGAAATCATCACAAGGGTTTTACTGGGCAGATGACGATGGAGGTCCTTTGCAAACGAAAGGAACTGAGGTGAAATTTTTAGGTGCTTTGGTATGCGATCACGGAGGGGCATGTATCAAAGAGGGATTGTGTCCAAATTATAAAAGCCAAGATTAAGTTCATTAGTTTTAGAAGACCAGTAGCAACAAGTAGTGATAGTTAGTGAGGAATAAGATAAAAGTGATGATCTCTTAGCAGGCATCAGCAGATGAAAAAGCAGATTGGTGTTGGATTCAAGTAGTGCTTACTACTTATGTAGAGAGACAAGAGGTGGTCTCTACATATGCAGGCATTCGAGGGGACGGTGTATAGATGGGAACAACACAGCTAACACGAGTTTATGGCAAAGGATTATTCGGTTCAAGTGCAGACGGGGGGTCCGTGACATTGACCGAAAAGTAAGGCATGTTTCTAGTTACGGAAAATTTAATTTCATTTAGGATGCCCCCAGATTCAAATGGATGCATCTTTGAAAAGTGGAGGAAACTCTGAGAGTGTTCCAAGGAAAAAAGAAAACAAGGAGATGCTATATGGGGAAGAGAAGACTAAAGGGCGCCTATACGAAGGGAATGGAGG
>CM018899.1:9411398-9419280 GCA_009663005.1 Actinidia chinensis
TGTGGGACTTCACTTAACACTCCTCCTCACGCAGAGTGTGATACAAATTGTGAGGAGCAAGCGTGAGCTGAGGGATCCACACATCAGAACAGACATTAGACTTTGATACCATGTTAGAGAAGAGGAGTAAAATTCACCCTCAAAACTTAAGTTACAAGGGGAGAGAACTTTTCACCTTATAAACAGGCACAAACAGGAGTCTCCCAGGCGAGGCGACGTGGGATTTCACTCAACAGCCACCATGGCTCCATCACTTCAAGTCCTTCCCTATCTTTAATGCCACCCACAAATCCTATGTGCAATAAACATCCCCTTCTTCAAACTATGTGCAATAAACATCCCCTTCTTCAAACTTATCCTGACCCTTCCCGAGAGACAGAGAACCAAATCTTTGATTTATAAAGTAACTCCAACGGCTCGGCAAGTCAATTTCGGACAAAAAACAGTGTTCGGGAGGGAGAAATCACACCATAAAAATGGACATTCATGGGCACTCTCGTGCTGAACATTTTTCGTGTTCGCATTTATCCAACCAAGCAATCATATATGACCTGTTCGAATCTTCTTGCCGAACAAAGGATTATTGTTTGGCCATATAGGGTCGAACAGGGACAAAATTCCTACGACAGATGACGTAGTGGAAGGGTTAAGGAAAGTTGGCAGCAAGGACAAAGCCAGATCTATTCCAGAGTGTCCGAACCGGATGGAAAAAATAATAGTTGGAGCACTATAAGTTGCAATCTTAAGTATAGAAACAAAAAACATTCGGCATAAATAAAGATAGTACTTCACTAAACAAAAGAAACAGTATTTAAATAGTGAGAATTATGGCCGAAATCAGAATAGATATGTTCTATTTGAAAACCCTTATTGAAACAAACATAAAAAAGAAAGTCAAAACCAAATTCCTAAAGACTAAGTGTGAGTTGAGATTCACTTGTAATGGCTAAATAGAAGGATGGATTAGCTTTGCAAAAGTCCTTAAAAGACCTAATTTGTTGTTGTTTTATTTGGACTTGAAAAAAAATAGAGGCCCTTTCAGAGAGAGAGAGAGGGAGAGAGGAGAGTAAAATGAGTACTGTTAAAATGGGTAAAAAAACTGGAAAAGCCGTGAAAATTTTGGCGAGAGGGAGAGGAGATTGAGTATGTAAAAAGAATTGGGAAAATAAAAAGAGGGAAAAAAAAAAGAAGTAGGGTAGAGAGAGAAGGGGGAGTGAGATCGTGGTTTGTAAACTGAAGTTCTCTTTTACCCCTATTTTACATGTATTCATCATGACAATTAATATGAGACATCTATATTATAAATCAGGATTTATGAATCCAAACCTATCTCTAGCATATTACGGTTCAATCCATTTGAAGTTAAATCCAAACGGTTCAGATTCATCTTAAATTACTTTTTCCGCTCAAAAATATCACTGTATTCTCTATCTTCCAATCACTTTTAATTCTCTTTTCATTATAACTTCTCACTATCTGTATTACCATCACTTCACATTCAACAATTTTATCCTTTTTTATACCCTTTATTCTTTTCCTTATTTTATTTTTAAATTTTTATATAAAAAAAATTTTGTTAAATTTTTATAACCCTTATTTTATTTTTTAATACCCCTTGATTCTTTTTTTTTCTTTTTACTTTCACGTCCGAATTTTATATAAAAACAAATTATGTAAAATTTTATAATTTCTTTTACTCCCACCTTATATTTTTTATAAAAGAAAAAAATTTGAGCAAGAGGTTTAATATTTTTTTTAAAATTTCGATGGGTTTATAGTTATATGTTATTTCATTATTTGAGTCTTTTTTTAATACCCCTTGGTTCTTTTTTATATAAAAAATTTATTAAAAAAATATATATTCTTTGGAGGAGATATGATAGAAATTATGAATATGAATTTATATTGTAGGATACGTTTAAAAAGTATTATTTTTTTATGTATTTTTATGATAATCAAACTAGAAAAAAATAACATTATTATTTTCAAGAATAGTCTAAATAACAAAATAAAATATAAACTATCAACCCATTAAAAAAATTTTAAAAAATATTAAAAATTTTGATCCATCATTTTTTTATTTTATAAAAAAACATAACATATGAGAGTAAAAAGAATTATAATTTCTTTCTATAAAAATTCGGAAGTGAAAGAAAAGAAAAAAAGAAATAAAGGGGTTATAAAATTTGATCTTAATTTTTTTTGAATATAAAAAATCAGGAAGAAAGTTAAAAAAAAATAATAAAGGGTTATTAAAAAAAATAAAAGGGTATTAAAAAATAATAAAAATGGTTTTGAATGGCAAAATTATAGTTGGAGGAAGAATTGAGGGCTAAAAATTGAAGTCAAAAAAAAAAGTCATATCGAAGGGGTTGAAAAAAAAAACAGTATCTTTGT
The DNA here is from genome assembly GCA_009663005.1 of Actinidia chinensis. Classification (NCBI taxonomy): domain Eukaryota; kingdom Viridiplantae; phylum Streptophyta; class Magnoliopsida; order Ericales; family Actinidiaceae; genus Actinidia; species Actinidia chinensis. The sequence continues at coordinate 9,413,796 of CM018899.1, forward strand.
TGTTTTAAATAGATTAGTTAGTCAGATTATATTTTTTAAAAAAGTAATTGAGAGTACCTTATTTGTGATTTATTTTATTTTTATTGTTTTTCTACGATAAAAAAAATCATCAAAATCGATGGAAATAAATTTTTATTTTTATTTTTTGTGTAGGGATCCGTGAGATGGGCAATTACTATGTCTAATTATAATCACAATTACGTTTGAATCCAAAATCTATCTCTCGCTATCTACGGCTGAAAATAATTTGAATGATCTAACGGCTTAGTTTCACCTCAAATTATTTTTTTTTTGCCTAAAAAAATATCACTTTCAATCTCTCTAATAACAATTACTTTCACTTTTCTCTCTATATAAATATAACTATATATAATACCATCAATTTTAAAATTCAACCCTTTTATCCTGTTTTGAAAAAATCTTTTATTTTTATTTTTTTACTTTCACTTTAGAATTATTTTTTATATCTAAATTTTTATATAAAATTTTATAAACCCGTTTTATTGATTTTATTTTTTTTAATACCCCTTGATTCTTTTGTTTTTCATTTTACTTTAACTCCAAATTTTTATTTAAAAAAATTATGACAAAATTTTATAATTTCTTTACTCCTACCTTATATTTTTTATAAAAAAAATAAATATAAATCCAAGATTTTTAATATTTTTTTTAATATTTAGGGTTAATAGTATATGTTATGTGTTATTTGAGGCTTTTTTTTTAATACCCCTGTTTTTTTTTTTATTTCACTTCTAAGTTTTTATATAAAAATAATATTAAAAAAATATAAATGTCTTTTGGGGAGATATGGAATTGAAAGTATTTTCTTATGTAATGTTAAATTTTCTACTGTATTGATTAACATTAAAAAGTTATTATTTTTCTTATGCTTTTTTATTATAAATCATACTATTAAAATATACATTATTAATTTTCAAGAATAATCTCAAATAACAAATAACATATAACTTCAAACCCATTTGAAATTTTTTTAAAAAATATTAAAAATTTTGATCCATATTTGTTTTTTTCTTTTATAAAAAACCATCTTCAAGTGGAGTAAAAAAAGTTATAAAATTTTACATAAGTGTTTTTATATAAAAATTTGGAAGTGAAAGTAAAAAGAAAAAAAAACAAGAAGAAAGGGGCGTTTTAAAAACAAAAAAAATAAAGCGACGAGAGAGTTATAAAAAATTTTATCAAATTTTTTATATATAAAAAATTCGAAATGAAATTAAAAAAACAAAGAATCAAGGGGTTATTAAACAAAAAAGAATAAAGGGGTCTTATTAAAAAAAGAATAAATGGCTTTTGAATAGCAAAATTGTAGTTGAGGAAGAATTGAGGGTAAAAATTAAAAGTTTAAAAAAAAGGTGCATCGAGGGGGGGGGGAGTCAGGGTGGGAAAAACAAAAATATCTCTCTTATGTTAGTTTTAAATTTATTAGTTAGTTTAAGATTAGTTAGTTTTCTGAGAAAGTTACTGAGAGGTACCATTATTGGTGATTATTTTTATTTTTATTTTTATGTTTATTTGTTATTCTGCGATGAAGAATCATCAAAATTGATGTTTTTTTTTTTTTTTGCGTAGTGCCCAGTGGGCGATGGGCATACTAGTACATATATAGAAATTTACTTTAGTAAATTATGTGTTACAGGGGTAAAAAGGGAAAAGCTAGGGGGCACGGACATCTTTGGCAATAATGTGGCTTCGTGCTATTGGCAGTAATACGAACCGGGGATGAGAAGGGGATAGGGAGTTGTGCAGTGGGGAAAGGGTAAAGAGGTGCCAGGACGAGGCGGAGCAGCGGTACAATTGTCGGGGGGCTAGGAGGTTAGGGATTGGAAGGTAGGAAGAGGGGAAATTTGGGATTAATTGGGGCGAAAACTGAGTTGAGTTAAAAAACCTCAAAAATTAGGTTCAGTGTACTTAGGTATTGGGGTGTGCCGAGACAGTTTTAATTTGCCATTTAGAAAGCTATCCTTTTAATTCCTCCAACTTCTAAATTCACTATACAGGGCACCCCATATCTCAACACACCTAGGCCTTATTTGAGGATTTGTGTCCTCCAGACTCCAAGTAGCTCCATCTTAACCGTGTCAAACCTTAATTCTACAAATCAACACCACATTACCCACCCCCTCCTCCACCAATGCACCACATCACCTCCACTAACCATTCCACAGCCATCAACACACCCTAAGAGCTGCCTCAGACCAACACTTGCCATTGTTCTTCCAAGCTCTTACCATTTGCACGACGTCGCTCCCTCTTCTAAGATATCGCCACTAAACTCGTGATCCCACAAACGATCTCTCTCCCTCTCTCTTCCATTGCAGTCACACTCGCGCTGATGCAATTGCCTGACATGTTGAATGGTATAATTTTTACGTATTAGTTATTGATGGTAAATTTTATTTAAGGATAGAATTATATAAGAAAAATGTCATTTTTGGGTGTGAGACGATGTTTGTTGAAAAATTAGTTGAAAATAAATAAATAAATAAATAAATAAAAAATATTGAAAATAAGAGTCGGGTGAAGTGATAAATATTTAGACTAGGTTACATATAGGGTTAAACCACTTAAAACTTAATACGGAACTTGATATAAAAATATCGAATTGAATGGGGATGTTGCGAAAGGAGTAACTGGGCATTGGGAGACCTTTTTTTTCAGATGAGAGGCATAGATACTATTTTAAAAACGGACCTCATAAAACAGATTTTTTTTAGCACTCACATTTGCTTACGACTAGTCACACGGGACAACTTTGGTTTTTATTTGAAAGCTTTGGGAGCAAATTTTCCCGTTGTAAACTATAAAAACCCTTGCACTTTGCCTCATATTTCACTTTGATCCATTTGTTTTAATTTGGAACAATCAAGATCTTACATTTTTAATCAAGTGCCACTTTTCTTTTTTCTCCCCCCTTCGTCCAATATACTAACAAAAGCTTGTCACATGAGGGTCATGTGCCATTATTTAAGGGCATTGGTTCATTGAACGAAGAAACTTCTCTCCCTAAAAATCTTAATAACAACACTCCACCACCATTATGCGTCTATTACCTACGGATATTTGTGAGAGGGTTTTGTACTCCATGAGGGAGTCAGCGGAGATGAATATAGTTTAGAAGGAAAATGCTAATTATACCGCCCAATACATGATGATTAATAAGTAAAAAATATATTTGACGTGGGGTAAACATCCGCCTACTAGTATTCTAAGTCAGGTACACCGCCTGAAGGATCACGTCGCCGTAACACCAATATATTCCTGGTCCGCTCATCGCATCATGTCAACCGATCACTTCGCCGATATATGTATGAGCCTTTGTCCAGCTCGCCATTAGGTGATATCGTCTACATCGCCAGATAGAGACCATCTCCATGAGGGCTCTCTCTCCATCAGACTCCTACTCCATCACGATTCCTATAATTGTGGATTGCTCTCCACATGATATCTCCTATTATTACTCAGTATCTCAGGGATATACTTCTCAAACATAGCTATCTAAGATCTCGCCCTAAATTATCCTCACAACGGACTCCATCCTATAACTATATAAAGCCACTCCCAATTTATGAGCTACAAACAATTTTTTATACCATTGCATACCCACTTTGATAGCTTTGCTTTCTCTTACTTAGCTTATATTCGCCTTGGTCTGATTCCTACGCCGGAAGGGTTTTGAGGCGGCCTCGCCCCGGCCGGTTACGTTTGTTCGTCTGGCCGCAGGTCGCCTATGTTGGCGAGGTTTCTTACCTAGGTAAATGGAGAATTTGACTGATGGTTGCTTGGCCCAATTTTCTATCTACCACAACAATATTGACAAGGAGAAACACTACTTTTTCAAAATTTGGACCTAGAAAGTTCTTAGAATTCAAAATGAATTGTTCAAATTTAGCTTGGTTAGGTATGATTTGGACTCAAAAAAGTTTTCAAAATTCAAAATGAACGGTTAAGATTCACACATAATCAAGTGAATCTGAAATATTTATTTTAAATTATTAAAAACCTTTCTGAATTCCAATTCTGAGACTGTGGTATTGCTCTATTGATATGGTATAAAAAATAATATAATTTATGAAAATATATAAAAAGATGTAAAAATAAAAAATATTCATAAAAAATGTGTTCATTAAAACCCACCTCTTTAGGGTGCAGTTAACAAGACCGATTTTAGAAATCTTATTGATATTTTGTAATTATAAAAACTTTTGGGAAATCAAGTGTAATTAACCACTTCTTTAGTAAGTCTAGTCCCTCCCTAACTCCTTCCCAAATCTAAGGACATCCCAACACAAAAAAATGGCATCTTTGTCAAGTCTGATCATCTTCACCCCACCCCAATCACTCTCCCTCTCACCAATTCACAAACCCTAACCCCTAACCCCACATCTCCAAAAATGGTGGTCAGAGCCCGAGCAATCCCCACCCCAACTAGCTAGGTCTTTTTTAGAGAGCAATACAGACTTCGTTCCAAGGCATCGCCGATTACTTGACAATTGGCTCTGCTCATTATCTGGTGATATTCGTTGTTAGCTCTCCAATTCTCCGATCTGGTCTCTCTCTCTCCCTAGCATTAGAGTCGCCTTCTTGCTTAACACCCTCACGTGCGTGCTTTCGGGCCCTCCCCATTTTCTTCTTGTTGCTACGCTTGATGGGTTGTTGTTACAACGAAAAAAGGAGAGAAAATCGAGTGCAGACACCTGCAGCAGTTCTGGCGTTGCATGGGTACCTGACCTCGCCGAGTGACTGAACTTTAGCGATGCCTTGCCTACGAGCCGAAGCAACAGGGGACGGCTGTCGGAGCTATTTCTAGGAAACGGCTCTCTGACGGTCAAGTTAGATGTCCGGAATCTTAGAGAGAGAGAAAGTTTGTATATCTTCTTTCAGTAAAATTTCATATACCTCCGTGAGAACAACAGTGTTCCCCTTTGTACCTCAACTCAGCGCGAGGCTCGACGTTGTTGTTGTCAGTGAATGAGTGGCTAACCTGTCCATGCCTTTACGCGTGGCTAGTAGCTGTTATCATCAACTACTGCGTCTCCATCTGGCATTGGTAGTGTCAAGGCACTTTGCCATGTAAGTCACCTTCTGTCCCCTGTCATCCCTTGGGATTATTGCCGGTTGTTGCCCATCGCCCAAGCTTTCAACGTAGTCATTATTCTGAGCTTGCAAAGAATAGCGCCTTGAGGGTACAATGGGCTTAGATCGGGAAGGCATCGTCTGTAGTGGCGAATTCTCCGGCTCCGGCACAAAGATTCTCCGAGCTCGCTCCGTGGCGATAGCTGGTCAGGACCTCTGCTCTAGCAAGGCCAGTGTCGAATGGTGTCCGCACCGAGCTATGGCGCAGGGGACCACTGAGCTTGCTCTGTACGACAGCTCGTCAGATTTCCCCTCCTTAGCAAGGTCGGATGACGTCATTGTATAATTTGTTCCCTTACACTACGTATTTCGTTATTGTACGTTGAATTTC
>CM018899.1:9536880-9544380 GCA_009663005.1 Actinidia chinensis
ACTTTATTGAACATGGTTGTGTAATACTAGTAGTGAAATTTCACTAATTTTGTGAATTGTCCCACCTACTTTGTTAATAGCCAAGGTAGATTGATTTTTCATAAATTTTTTCTTTTTTTTTGGGTAGTGTGGTGTGGTGGTGGTTTTGTTGTAGAAATAGGAAAGTTACTGAAATTTTACTAGTTTAATGGCGGTGATGTAATGGCGTAGAGTCGCAAGAGGTGGTGATCAAAGATGTGGATTATTGGAGATACCTGTTGGCAGGAGGTAATTGCTGGAGTTGTTCCCAAGCTGAAAGCACTTGTTGGAGTTGGTTGCCGGCCGGAGTAGAGAGGTCGCGGGAGTTGATCTTTCAACGTTTCTCGTTTCAATCTTCCCTTTTTATTGTGATTGGACCCAAAGAGACTTTATTGAATACCGAAAGAAGAGATGCAAGAATAAAACAACCAAGGAGTGGAAAAAAAATGGCACCTGCTCCCGAAGTCAATCGTATGCCAATCTGACTCCAAAAAAACACACCACCCATCGCAAGTTAGCAAGGCACCAACTGCATGACTCCGCTCAAAATAAACACAGATGCATAAAGATAGCCCAATTAATCATATTCCCTATACTCTGCACTCTAAACACAATATATATCATTCACAGTCTAGTTTATAATCACCCCATTCATCTTAACCCAAAAGGCCACCCTATATTTAATCACATCCAAAGTCTCCTCCCAGTTTGGTGCTCCTTTGATCTTACAAAAGAACTAGGATTTGAGTGTTTGCAATAATGAATCTTCGAAGTAAATATTGTGTCAAGTTCTTTTGTTGTTATTACTGTGTATTGATATTTGTGTTTTATGGGGATCGTTCTTCAATATACAAGGGTCCATTCATGTTTTCTCATGTAATTTCATCATTCCTCATTAATAAAAATGCTTTTTCTTTGCTGATCATAAAAAGGAGTTCAGAAATGATAGATCAATTAAAGAGGTTGATCCCAACTACGTACACCCTCCCCTATTAATCATGTGCCAACCAAAATTCAAGAAGTTGTCATGCTATCCAGAAGTCCAGAATTAGTTAACCGAAGAACACCAAAAGCAAACACCTAAAATCTTATATATATTTTCCACGACAATTTGTAGGCCTTGCCAAAAAAACAAAGCATCTATTATAAACCCAAGTTACTAGTAGTAACTCACATGATTATATATTTTTCAGAACAACATTTCTTACCAAAGAAATCATTAGTTGTGCTAGAGGGGTTGTTGCAGTAGTCTAGGATGATCAATAGTGGCATTCAATCCCTTTCAAACTATGCCGCTATAATGAAAATCTCTTTTCCAACTATTAATTAAACAGTGCTCAAAGGCATTAAAAAAAATGATGTTTAAGGTGAAATAGACTTATTATAGGTTGGATATAGCAAGGCTTACATAGGACAACTTGCTATGACTTCAATGCTACAGTTCGTGTAAAATCAGGTGAACATTGTGGGGTTGGAGGGTGAAAACAAAGAAAGGAGGATGAGTGTAGGATGGAGAAAGCTCGAAAAACCATTGAAGAATCATTGCTATAGCCATGTTCGCCTCCATCATTGCAAATTTGTTCCCGATATTTGAGGACCCCAACCGAATGGGACGAACGAGACTTGGTTCTTCGTCGCCTTCGCAACTCCTGAAAAATTCTCTGGATTGAACTCTTTTGCGGCTTCACCCCAAATTTCACATTCGTGATGAATGAGGACTGTTGGTATCATAAAATGCACTACGGCCGGTAGATTTAGTTTTTCAATTCTCATGCGTTGTTAGTAACTTGAGTAAGTATACTCGCAGGTGGGTATAATCGAATAACCTCATTCAAAATCATTGTCACCTGCAAGTTTTAGTAAATATCAATTGTGAGAATGAATTCTAAATAAGATATTGCATATTAATTTTAGTAAGGTCATATTTTTGCATTATGTTACTAAGAAAAAACTAAAAAAAAGGGAAAAAAAACATACGATCAAAAAAAGAAGCGGAAAATGAAACATGTGGACCAAGTCCATTTAGAAAGTGCCTAAATCGTATCAATTTTAAATCTATTCCAGACACTTGTGTAGGCATTTTTATGGGCGCATATTAACCTTTTGATCAAAGTTTATACTTTTTGGGTTACAAGATGAGTATGAAAATGTATCTAATTTGAGAAAAAATTCACTAACTACCAAAAAAAAAAAAAACATTTCTACTCAAAAATTAGCTAATTTTTTTGTCATTAATGAATTTTTTTTTTCAAATTTGAACAAATCTGTTTTTACATTTTTAAATTCTTCTTTTCAAGAGACTGAGAAACTATAATTTTTTGTGAAAGCTACGTCGCCGATACTCATTCCTGCATCCTTCTTGTTTCCTCCATGTTCTTGAATTCCATTTAGATTGGACTTTAGTAGTATGCACAATAAGTCGTCGACGACGATTTCTCCAATTTTCGTGGTTCTCTCTCTTCTATCAATGATACCGGATTTATAATTCGTTTTTTATCTCTTTCATTCTCTTGTTTTTCTTTGTTGTTACAAACCTGTTCAGAAGTGGGTACAACAAAAGGGGTAGGCGGCCCTTGGCTTCGGTGAATGGGCTTGCCTTTCCATCTCGGCTAAGGGGGACTTTATCGGGGTTTGGGCAGGTTCATGCTAGGTACTCATAAAAATACCTAAAAAATGAGGTGTATGGAGTACATTTAAAATTTGTGTGATTTGGTTCAAATCTGTGACAATCGAATTTGATCCGATTACAAACATATCTGAATTCGATTTAAATCCAAAAATAATAAGTCCACTTGTTTTTTATCCGAACCCGAATCCAATTTGAATGGATATCCAATCTGCTACGATTTTTCTTTTTTTTAAAAAAAATAATAATCCAAATAAGTATGAAAATTTTTAAATGGAAGAAAAAATATCCATTCAAGTCTCAAATGGCTTTCAAAAGCGGGCTGGATTTAGATAAGCAAACCAGTCCAAAAATATGGATCAAGTGAATTCGAATTTCGATTTATTTGGATCGGATTGAATTTCGATCCGGATTTGATCCGATTCATTGACAGGCCAAATCCGGATCCATTGATAGGTCAAACTAGATCCACATATTTCATTTTTTGACTTCTTTTCTTGGTGTTTTTTTCCCCCTTTTTTTTAGTGTTTTCGTAGTAACATAATGCAAAGATATGTCTTTTGTTAAAATTGATAGACAATATCTCATTTAGAATTCATTCTCACAAGTTATATTTACTAAAACTTGGGAGGTTCTTCGATTATACCCCCCGTAGCTATTCTAATTCGAGTTATTAACGAAACCACGAGAATTGGAGAACTGAATCTTCCTGCCTGAGTGCATTCATCGTGATTATGAAATTTGGGGCAAAAACGCAAAAGAGTTCAACCCAGAGAGATTTTCAGAAGGAACTGCAAAGGCCACGAAGAACCTAGTCTCGTTATTCCCATTTGGTTGGAGTCCTCGAATATGCATCGGGAACAACTTTGCTACGATGGAGGCAAAAATGACTCTAGCAATGATTCTTCAACGGTTCTCCTTCGAGCTTGTGGGGTGTAGTGTTCGTGAAATGGAAGAAAGAAAATTGAGGATAGATACATGCGGTGGACCAGAGTTGGTGGAAGATAGTTGTTGGTTGTTGTGGCCAATCTGTGATACAAAAGCAGTGAGTTCGGCGCTGGAGCTGTTTTTGAAAAATAACTCTCCGACAGTCAAATTAGATAACTAGAGAATCAAAGTGTATGTAGAGAGATAATAGAAGCTTAGAGTAGATAAGTTTGCATACCTTTGAGAGAATAAGAGTTGGCCTTATATAGCTTAGTTTAGTGCGTGCCTAGACTCGCCAACTGTCGTGTCACTGGAAAAACTGCAGCTCAGCGCGTGCTTGGACGTGCTGACTGCTATGTCAGTAAGTAGGCGATTGACCCAACCATGCCTCTATGGCCTAGTTGGTAGCTGGCTTTCATGTCGCCGACGTCTCCATCTATGCGTGGGGGATGTCAGAGGGAATCTTGCCAAGCAAGTTACCTCTTGTCCCCTAATGTGACTCGTAATTGCTGCCAATTGTTGTCCCTTGACAGCTCGACAGTGATAGTTGCCTTTACTCAGACGGCTAATGTTCGGTAGTATCTCGACCGAGCTCAGGCGCAGAGACCCCACTGAGCTTGGTACATAGCGACAGTATGACAGTGGTGCCCCCAGTACAACCAAAATTTGTAGTCATGTATTTTATTCCTTTACAATTGTCCCTCAGTTCGCATGAGTTGGGTCAATGTTGGTTGAGGTCATGTGAGTTGGATACGTGCATCGTTTGACATGTGAGTTTGGCTTACAGGTCTTCCAGTGCTTGCTAGTTGTCTATTCATTGTACGAACCTGTCAAGTCCACACACTGGAATGCCACGCATCATGGTCTCGTGTGTTCTGGGCTCGGTTCGGGTACAAAACCCGAAGGGTCACACCTGCCCTAAGGGATCGTTTGGCTTGGACTCACGGTGAGGGGGCTGCCACGTGTTCGCCCCTCGTTGGTTTTGGGGTGTTTTGCCCTCAAAATGACACGTCTTTAAGGGCGCATTTGGGGGCATTTTCCCACCTTTTCACTTCTTATAGAAGCTTTTTTGCCTTCCTAGGTCATTGTTCGAGACCCTGAATTGCTGCCGTTCAATTATTGCCTCTTCCATTGATTCCATCACCAGTACTTGTCTAGTGTCCTTCCGTCGATTCAGTCGTTGCACTCCGACTCCTTTTAGGCCGAATCTGTGAGTTTTTTTCAAAGCCATTCTAAGTAATGTCTCTATAATCCTTCGTGTATTGATGCATGTATATTATTGTTTACATTCTGGTCTAGCTTAGGTCTGAACTTTGCATATTTGAGTTTGCTCTTTGGCTTGCTTCGAAGCTTTTGTTGGGGTTTGCCTTGAATTTCTAATTTTGGCTCATCCACCATTGTCAAGATCCCAAGTTTTTTTGGGTTCTAAATTTTGGGTTCGCCCCTAACCCATTTTTCTGGATGGAATGGGTCCGAACTTTCTCTTTGACATTGGTTTAGGGTTTTACCCCCTCAGGCTCTTCTGTTACCGAGATAGGTTCAATGCGGGAGGAGGGTCTGAGAGTTGTCCCTTAGAAAACCATAGCTATGCCTCATGGGGTAGAGCTCGGAGCTTTCGTAGAGCTCGGCTAACACTGTCCCCAAATACCAAATCTCGTGGGGTAGAGTTCGCCTAACTCTGCGCCTAAAAGCTTGTCATGATTTCCTGACTAGGCTCATTCTTATCGTATTGTTTTTATTTTCAAAACATTGAGTAGAATTGAGCTCAGTTGTTGGTGCACTATGATATTGCCTTGAACAAATTTAGGACCGATCACAGCATTCCCGATGACATCCAGATAGAGAGGTCCGGTCCCAATGAGGACGCCAATCTCGTCAAAGGCAATGAGAACCGAATCTCAGTTCAAATTTGGATGATCCACCATGCTGGGCTTTGGTTTTCCATTAGCCCGATGCTGAAAGAAGTGATGGCGCGCTGCTGTCTCACCTTCATGCAAGTTTTGGTGAATTTTGTCCGAACCGTGCTCGCGATAGACACACTAATGTGCCAGCAAGAGCTTCATTTCAGTGCCTAGGATTTTTGCACGTGTATATTGTGGCAGCCGAAGAGGGAACCACGTACACACTTGCTTAAAAGTAACCATTACCTATGGCTTAGGAACCCTCGTCAACCCCATACGAGACTGGAAACTGACATCCTAGACAAGGATATGTACTTAAATGAGTTTGTCTAGGTTTCGAGAAGCTGGGAATTCCAAGCTAGGGACGACTGTCTTTTTTTTTCCAAGGCATAACGGCTGCATTCCAGACAGTAAGTCCCTTTGTAGCTTTCTAAATATATTTTTCCTTTGACGCACTTGTATATTTTTTAAAGATACTTATTCTAATTCATACATCGGTAGGTGTAACAGATTGTAACAAGCTATTCCGGAAGAGGTCACAGCAATGTAAAGCCACGATCCAAAGTCTGAACAACAGGCAGGCTTCTTGGAAAGTTACAGACCTCTTGGTGTTCAAGCCTATTTACTGCCACGTTATCCCTCATCAGATTGCTGAGCTTGGTAGGGTCAAGCTCCCAGTACTATACATTGAAGGGCGAGCTCCTCCGCGAAGTGTGTTTAGTTCGGAAGAGCTCAGCGTTGAGCTTGACGAGAACATTATGCTTGCCCAAAATCCTAGTTGGAACGAAGGGACCACCTCAAGCTCGCCCAACTTTGTTTCGTCTGATTCTTCAAACAACAAGGAAGAGGAAGGAGAAGTCAACCAATTGCTATTGAATAGGAGGAGAAGGGTTATTGATCTTGTTGCAGCCCTTGCCATTCCAATTGATGTCCCCATCCTGGCCTCAAGCTCGGACGTCGAAAATTTCAACGACCTAGCTTTCGCCCTACTTCAGCCCATCGGTGAAGACGTGATCGCCCACTCTTACTCCAAAGGCAATGGTTTGAATACGAGCTTAGAAGAAGTCAACATGGCTCTAAAGTTTAGAGCCATTGGTCAAAAGAAGTCGTCTGAGGCGATCACCGATTCTCCCATAGTGTCGGACCCTCTGGTTGTCCAAGACCCATCGCTAGTTGCGAATATGGTTCGGGCCCTAGCTGTGCCCAATGAGGTCGAGACGAGCTTCTGGAGAAGTGCAATGGGAAGTAGCTCAATGAGGGGCCTTCAAAGAAGATTAAGAAGAAGGGAGAAACGAGTTCGGCTTTACTTCCATCCTTTAGTACGCACGCCGAGTTGTAGAAGCTTTAGTTCTCTATTGCTGAGCTCGACAAACAGGCTACCATGACTGATTTTGCCAAGGACCATGATACTAGTTTGGCCCTTGCATAACCAGTTATGCTACCTAACGACATTATCGACCTTGCTGCGGAGGGATTAGAGGAGATTCGGGAGTTGCTGGTGATGCAGCAGATTTAGGTAAGGATACTAGCTCTATCGTTTATATTACTTCATTGTGTTTTGAACACTTAGCAATTTCTTTAGTTTGTTTTGTAGAGCCTCTAGAAAGCTGCGGCTATCTCGGATCGTATGAAGCAGTAGTCAACCGAGCTTAAGAAGTCCAAGAAGAAAGTGAGCAACTTGGAGTCCAAGCTAAAGCAAGCTCGGCCTAACTACCACTGAACAACTCAAGGTGGACATGGCTGCTACTGTAGAGGCTCGGGATGCCAATTATGCGTCTACCACCTAAGCCCAAAACGAAGATGCTGATGTTGGATGATAGAGGGAGAAGCCCTACATGACCTCATTGAGCTCCAAAAGGTGGCCTATGGTCCGGTGTTCGAGCAGGTATTCAATCGGGGCATCAGCCGATCCGACGATAACTACAATAAACAAGTAGCCGAACTTCACCCTCAGCATTTATCTAAAAAAGTGGCTTGCTTGTCTAACCGAGCTAGGCATCCCCGCGGACCATCCAGCTTGGACCAAAG
>CM018899.1:9709380-9719380 GCA_009663005.1 Actinidia chinensis
AAACATTAAAAATTTGAAGTTGAAAATAAACTTGGCAAAAAGATTAAGGTGCCAAGAAGTGATAAAGGCGGTGAATATGAAGCATTATTCAATGAATTTTGTGCACAACATGAAATTATTCACCAAATTACTACACCTTATTTGCCTCAGCAAAATGGAGTTGCTGAGTGAAATAATCGTACTCTTAAAGAGATAATGAATGCCATGTTAATTAGTTTCTTGCGAGTGTGGGGTGTCTTGCAAAAATAGTAGTGATAACTCCTAAAAGAGAGTGAGGATAGGACCAAAGACTAAGGACTATATATTTATTGGATATGCAAATAATAGGCTTGCGTACAGATTTTTAGTGTATCACTTAGAATTTTTTGATATAAATAAAAATACAATTATGGCATTTTTTGAAGATGTGTTTCCTTACAAATCCACACATGAGTCTAACTTGAAAAAGGAAGTTCAAGAGACTGTTATTGAGGACAATTAGGACAAGTGGGGGAATGAACAAAAAGTTGAAAAAACTAGACGTAGTAAACGTGCTAGGACAAAAAAGTCATTTGGTCTTAACTTTATAACCTTCTTGTTGGAGAATTAGCCACTAAGCTTTAGAGAAGCTGTGAATTCTCTCGAGAGACATTTATGGAAAGAGGCCATAAATAATGAGGTTAAATCCATACTGCAAAATCACACCTGGGAGTTAGTGGATTTACCTATAAGTAGTAAGTCTTTAGACTACAAATGGATCTTTAAAAGGAAGATGAAATAAGATGGATCAATAGATAAGTACAAAACTAGGCTTGTCATAGAAGGTTTTTGACAAAAGGAAGGTCGAGATTACTTTGATACTTACTTGCCATTCATGAGAATAACATCCATTCGCATGATAATAACCATAGCTGCTTTGCGAAATATGAAGATACACAAGATGGGTTTTAAAACAACTTTCCTGAATGGTAGCTTGGGTGAAAAAATTTATATGAAGCTACTAAAAGGGTTCATTGTTTCGGGTTAGGAAAAGAAAGTGTGAAGTCTAGTCAAATTCTTGTATGGATTGAAACAAACACCTAAATAATTTATGAGAGGTTTGACGCTATATTGTCAAATGGATTTAAAATTAATGAGGGTGACAAGTGTGCATACATTAATGTCACAGATAAAGGGTATGTCATTATTTATCTATTTGTCGATGACATGCTCATTGTGGGTAGTAGTGATGAAATGATCAAAACTACTAAGAAAATGTTGAACAAGCAGTTTGACATAAAAGACATGGGTGTTGGTGATGTAATCTTGGGGATTAAGATCACTAGAACACCAGATGGTATTGTCTTATCTCAATCCCATTACATTGATAAAATACTAGAAAAAATTGACAAGCATAATAATAGTGTGACAAGATCTTCCTGTGGTTATGAATCTTCATTTATCTAGGAACATAGAAGAAAGAATATCACAAAAAGAATATACTCATATAATTGAAAGTCTGATGTACATAATGAACTGTACTAGACCAAACATAACATACTGAGTAAGCAGCCTAAGTAGATTTACGAGCAATCTAGGTGTTAAGCACTGGAAGACGATAGTTAGAATACTAAGATATCTGAGGTATAATCTAAACTATGGACTGCATTATATGTGATATATGGTTGTACTAGAAGGATATAGCGACGCAAACTAGATATCAGACATGAAAGACTCAAAATCCATGAGCGAATATGTATTTACCCTATAAGGTGTTGTAGTCTCAAGGAAATCTTTCAAACAAACTTGTATCTTCTGATCCACGATGGAATCAGAATTCAAAGCATTAGACAAGGCATGTGAACCAACTTCTTGGAAAATGTTCCAAGTTGGTCAAATCTTGTGCCAGCTATATGCATCGATTACGATAGTTAATTAGCAATTGGAAAGGCACAAAGCAACATGTATAATGGTAAGTCTAGACATATATATTATAGACACAATATAATTAGACAACTACTCTCGAATGGAGTTATCATTATTGATTATGTTAAGTCAAAGGACAACATTGCATTTCCTCTAACCAAAGGATATTAAATAGAAAGTTAGATGACAAGTCTTCTAGGGGAATGAGATTGAAGCCTATAAAATAAAGTTGTTGTAACGGTAACCCAACCTAGCTAACTAGAGCTCCTAAGATCTAAGTTTAATGGGAAAACTAAGTTGTTAGTGGCTAGAGGATAACACTGAAATTTTACCCATTCCTATGGAGCAACAGAGATGCCTACAACAAAGAGGTTAAGTATGTTTTTAATGACTCTTATGTCATGGAAATTCAAACCTAGTATAGCAGGATACTCGTAATGAGAGGTCACCTATGTGAGTGTGATGTGAGGCGCATCAATGAGAATTATCTAGGTTGAATCCTCTAAACACTCATGAAATCATGCAGTATCCAAGGTCAAAACGAACAAAATCGTGAGAACCAAAAAATACAGTGTTGAAGAAATCCTATGCGATGCTTGTTGTCTTGGTTTACACAAACGTCAAAATAGTCCAAGGAACACCAAAAATTCCTATATAAAGGAAAGAGAAAATTAAGAGAGGTTGTAGTACTTTTGAGAGAGAGAATATTGAGAAAATTAGGTTTTTAGAATAGTACTAGTGAGATTAGAGAGGAAAGAAAAAATAAATAGTTTAGTTTTATTTTTGAGAAAAGACTAAAAAGAGAGTGTTCTTAGATTGGGATTTTTTGAGGTAAAGAAAAAATTTAAAGAATTTGTGGAAGCCATTCGAAGATCATAGTTCAATCCCGAGGACAATCCAAGATGATCCAATGGTGGAGATAAAGTTTCTAAGAAGATCTAATGTTTCGAATTATACATCTAGGATAAATATCCTTTTATTTTTTGAAATTGGTATAGCAATATCCTAAAAATTAAGGGTTTTTTTTTTTGCTCTCTATCTTGATATAATAAAAATTAGTTGAATATTTTTTCTTTGTTGTAATTATTTTTAGAGCATTAAAACCCCTAAAATTTTTAGGATCTTGTGGTGTTTATTTGTTTTGATTTTTTTTGCATGTTGTATTTAATTTAATTATGTAATTAATTGTTCATGCATCATAAAATGACTAAATATTTAATTAAAAATAAATCTATAGCTGTTAAGTACAGGCTAATCATAATGGTTAGGCCGAGTGGATGCCTAACACCTTCAACTCGGTAGCATAGACCCAGTACCCATTTTTGGGGGTGATAGGATTTGTGCCTATCCACGCAGTCAGTATATAATATGGTTTTCTAAGACCAATAATTAGGTGGCAACTTTAATTGGATCTCTTTTCTATAATCTTAGATGCCTTGCCAAACAAAAATTAACAAAAAAGGCTAAGTAATTATGAATCGTTGGACTTCCGCGATGAATGTACATGAGCAAAATTGATTTTCCTCCTTAAGTGTCTCTTTAAAAAAAAAGAAAAAAGAATGCTTTTGAGCCGTAGCGCTCACATGGTTCGTGGGTCTAGTCCTCGGTCGTGGCAAGGGGTATGGGTGGATGGACTCTGTCCTGCGTGGTATGTGAAAAGACTGGGCTATGACTTCAATAATCACCAATTACATACATTACTGAGTGTTGAATACCATAGTAATGGGTGGGTGTTACAAAAACCATTACCACCCTAGCTATTGGGGGGTGTTGACTATTATTTCAGCATTACTCCCATGCTTGTCTCTCCTCAATTCAGAGTACACAAAAAATAGAGAGCACACACCCTTTAGAGTGCAGTGAGAGAGATCAAAGACACTATTCAAGTTGCCAGTCTAAAAGTGCAATGCTAACATTGTTTGGAGCTCACCGTTTTATCCTAGGAGACCAATGCCTCATCAAAACAGATGAGGGATGAATCTGCCTTAAGGAAATTGTGTAATACATGAGACCCGATTTGCATATTTGTTTCATTTTCCAGACGACGCCTAAGTTGGGAAAAAAGACAAAAATTTTAAAAACAATGAGAAAGTCAAGAATATTCACATACATTTTTACACTCTTATCTCTGGAATAATTTTGTTTGCCCAACATTAATTGTGATTGGCCAAAGCTGTAGGAATGACCGTGGGACTCATTGCAGATCCCATTGTTTTGACCAATTACCATTGAGGAGGAGGAAAATCAGACTCCCACTATTGTCGTTAGCCTCCCTAAATCTTTTCCTCTCACATAGAAAAATTCACCCACCTTTCCTCATATAAGACCAAACCCAAAACAATCACTTCACTCACATCAAAATGGCCAAAGTAACAAATCTCCCTATTTTTCTTCTCCTCTTTTGCTCTATTTTAGGTATGTCTCATGTGGGGTGTCCAGTTTAAGGAATAGAAGAAAGAAAATCAAGGATAGATACCCACGGTAGACCAGTGGTGGTTGAAGGTGGCTATGAATGATTGCAGGATGCAGCAGCCTAGCCGCAACACAGAAACAATGAGTTCGGCCGCTAGAGTTATTTTCGAGAAATGGTTCTCCAATGGTTAAGTTAGATGACTAGAGAATATATGTATGTATATATAGAGAGAGAATGTGAACTTTTAGGGTTGAATTCTCATACATTTTAGAGCATAATGCCTAGCCCTATTGTGTCTCGCATGTGTTTAGAAGCGCTATCATGTCACTGAGTGACATGATAGCGCTTCTAAACACATGCGAGACACAATAGGGCTAGGCATTATGCTTTAAAATGTATGAGAATTCAACCCTAAAAGTTCACATTCTCTCTCTATATATACATACATATATTCTCTAGTCATCTAACTTAACCATTGGAGAACCATTTCTCGAAAATAACTCTAGCGGCCGAACTCATTGTTTCTGTGTTGCGGCTAGGCTGCTGCATCCTGCAATCATTCATAGCCACCTTCAACCACCACTGGTCTACCGTGGGTATCTATCCTTGATTTTCTTTCTTCTATTCCTTAAACTGGACACCCCACATGAGACATACCTAAAATAGAGCAAAAGAGGAGAAGAAAAATAGGGAGATTTGTTACTTTGGCCATTTTGATGTGAGTGAAGTGATTGTTTTGGGTTTGGTCTTATATGAGGAAAGGTGGGTGAATTTTTCTATGTGAGAGGAAAAGATTTAGGGAGGCTAACGACAATAGTGGGAGTCCGATTTTCCTCCTCCTCAATGGTAATTGGTCAAAACAATTGGATCTGCAATGAGTCCCACGGTCATTCCTACAGCTTTGGCCAATCACAATTAATGTTGGGCAAACAAAATTATTCCAGAGATAAGAGTGTAGAAATGTATGTGAATATTCTTGACTTTCTCATTGTTTTTAAAATTTTTGTCTTTTTTCCCAACTTAGGCGTCGTCTGGAAAATGAAACAAATATGCAAATCGAGTCTCATGTATTACACAATTTCCTTAAGGCAGATTCATCCCTCATCTGTTTTGATGAGGCATTGGTCTCCTAGGATAAAACGGTGAGCTCCAAACAATGTTAGCATTGCACTTTTAGACTGGCAACTTGAATAGTGTCTTTGATCTCTCTCACTGCACTCTAAAGGGTGTGTGCTCTCTATTTTTCTGTGTACTCTGAATTGAGGAGAGACAAGCATGGGAGTAATGCTGAAATAATAGTCACACCCCCCAATAACTAGGGTGGTAATGGTTTTTGTAACACCCACCCATTACTATGGTATTCAACACTTAGTAATGTATGTAATTGGTGATTATTGAAGTCATAGCCCAGTCTTTTCACATACCACGCAGGACAGAGTTCCATCCACCATACCCCTTGCCACGACCGAGGACTAGACCCACGAACCATGTGAGCGCTACGGCTCAAAAGCATTCTTTTTTCTTTTTTTTTTAAAGAGACACTTAAGGAGGAAAATCAATTTTGCTCATGTACATTCATCGCGGAAGTCCAACGATTCATAATTACTTAGCCTTTTTTGTTAATTTTTGTTTGGCAAGGCATCTAAGATTATAGAAAAGAGATCCAATTAAGTTGCCACCTAATTATTGGTCTTAGGAAACCATATTATATACTGACTGCGTGGATAGGCACAATCCTATCACCCCCAAAAATGGGTACTGGGTCTATGCTACCGAGTTGAAGGTGTTAGGCATCCACTCGGCCTAACCATTATGATTAGCCTGTACTTAACAGCTATAGATTTATTTTTAATTAAATATTTAGTCATTTTATGATGCATTGAACAATTAATTACATAATTAAATTAAATACAACATGCAAAAAAAATCAAAACAAATAAACACCACAAGATCCTAAAAATTTTAGGGGTTTTAATGCTCTAAAATAATTACAACAAAGAAAAAATATTCAACTAATTTTTATTATATCAAGATAGAGAGCAAAAAAAAAAACCCTTAATTTTTAGGATATTGCTATACCAATTTCAAAAAATAAAAGGATATTTATCCTAGATGTATAATTCGAAACATTAGATCTTCTAGAAACTTTATCTCCACCATTGGATCATCTTGGATTGTCCTCGGGATTGAACTTGATCTTCGAATGGCTTCCACAAAATTCTTTAAATTTTTTCTTTACCTCAAAAAATCCCAATCTAAGAACACTCTCTTTTTAGTCTTTTCTCAAAAATAAAACTAAACTATTTATTTTTTCTTTCCTCTCTAATCTCACTAGTACTATTCTAAAAACCTAATTTTCTCAATATCTCTCTCTCAAAAGTACTACAACCTCTCTTAATTTTCTCTTTCCTTTATATAGGATTTTTTGGTGTTCCTTGGACTATTTTGACGTTTGTGTAAACCAAGACAACAAGCATCGCATAGGATTCTTCAACACTGTATTTTTTGGTTCTCACGATTTGTTCGTTTTGACCTGGATACTGCATGATTTCATGAGTGTTTAGAGGATTCAACCTAGATAATTCTCATTGATGCGCCTCACATCACACTCACATAGGTGACCTCTCATTACGAGTATCCTGCTATACTAGGTTTGAAATTTCCAGGACATAAGAGTCATTAAAAACATACTTAACCTCTTTGTTGTAGGCATCTCTGTTGCTCCATAGGAATGGGTAAAATTTCAGTGTTATCCTCTAGCCACTAACAACTTAGTTTTCCCATTAAACTTAGATCTTAGGAGCTCTAGTTAGCTAGGTTGGGTTACCGTTACAACAACTTTATTTTATAGGCTTCAATCTCATTCCCCTAGAAGACTTGTCATCTAACTTTCTATTTAATATCCTTTGGTTAGAGGAAATGCAATGTTGTCCTTTGACTTAACATAATCAATAATGATAACTCCATTCGAGAGTAGTTGTCTAATTATATTGTGTCTATAATATATATGTCTAGACTTACCATTATACATGTTGCTTTGTGCCTTCCAATTGCTAATTAACTATCGCAATCGATGCATATAGCTGGCACAAGATTTGACCAACTTGGAACATTTTCCAAGAAGTTGGTTCACATGCCTTGTCTAATGCTTTGAATTCTGATTCCATCGTGGATCAGAAGATACAAGTTTGTTTGAAAGATTTCCTTGAGACTACAACACCTTATAGGGTAAATACATATTCGCTCATGGATTTTGAGTCTTTCATGTCTGATATCTAGTTTGCGTCGCTATATCCTTCTAGTACAACCATATATCACATATAATGCAGTCCATAGTTTAGATTATACCTCAGATATCTTAGTATTCTAACTATCGTCTTCCAGTGCTTAACACCTAGATTGCTCGTAAATCTACTTAGGCTGCTTACTCAGTATGTTATGTTTTGGTCTTACAGTTCATTATGTACATCAGACTTTCAATTATATGAGTATATTCTTTTTGTGATATTCTTTCTTCTATGTTCCTAGATAAATGAAGATTCATAACCACAGGAAGATCTTGTCACACTATTATTATGCTTGTCAATTTTTTCTAGTATTTTATCAATGTAATGGGATTGAGATAAGACAATACCATCTGGTGTTCTAGTGATCTTAATCCCCAAGATTACATCACCAACACCCATGTCTTTTATGTCAAATGCTTGTTCAACATTTTCTTAGTAGTTTTGATCATTTCATCACTACTACCCACAATGAGCATGTCATCGACAAATAGATAAATAATGACATACCCTTTATCTGTGACATTAATGTATGCACACTTGTCACCCTCATTAATTTTAAATCCATTTGACAATATAGCGTCAAACCTCTCATAAATTATTTAGGTGTTTGTTTCAATCCATACAAGAATTTGACTAGACTTCACACTTTCTTTTCCTAACCCGAAACAATGAACCCTTTTAGTAGCTTCATATAAATTTTTTCACCCAAGCTACCATTCAGGAAAGTTGTTTTAAAACCCATCTTGTGTATCTTCATATTTCGCAAAGCAGCTATGGTTATTATCATGCGAATGGATGTTATTCTCATGAATGGCAAGTAAGTATCAAAGTAATCTCGACCTTCCTTTTGTCAAAAACCTTCTATGACAAGCCTAGTTTTGTACTTATCTATTGATCCATCTTATTTCATCTTCCTTTTAAAGATCCATTTGTAGTCTAAAGACTTACTACTTATAGGTAAATCCACTAACTCCCAGGTGTGATTTTGCAGTATGGATTTAACCTCATTATTTATGGCCTCTTTCCATAAATGTCTCTCGAGAGAATTCACAGCTTCTCTAAAGCTTAGTGGCTAATTCTCCAACAAGAAGGTTATAAAGTTAAGACCAAATGACTTTTTTTGTCCTAGCACGTTTACTACGTCTAGTTTTTTCAACTTTTTGTTCATTCCCCCCACTTGTCCTAATTGTCCTCAATAACAGTCTCTTGAACTTCCTTTTTCAAGTTAGACTCATGTGTGGATTTGTAAGGAAACACATCTTCAAAAAATGCCATAATTGTATTTTTATTTATATCAAAAAATTCTAAGTGATACACTAAAAATCTGTACGCAAGCCTATTATTTGCATATCCAATAAATATATAGTCCTTAGTCTTTGGTCCTATCCTCACTCTCTTTTAGGAGTTATCACTACTATTTTTGCAAGACACCCCACACTCGCAAGAAACTAATTAACATGGCATTCATTATCTCTTAAGAGTACGATTATTTCACTCAGCAACTCCATTTTGCTGAGGCAAATAAGGTGTAGTAATTTGGTGAATAATTTCATGTTGTGCACAAAATTCATTGAATAATGCTTCATATTCACCGCCTTTATCACTTCTTGGCACCTTAATCTTTTTGCCAAGTTTTATTTTCAACTTCAAATTTTTAATGTTTGAACGCATCTATGGCTCCATCCTTACCTTTAAGCTAGTACACGTAACCATATTTTTGTGATTATCATCCATAAAAGTAGTAAATTATTTATTACCACCACTTGTTTGAGCGAATTTCAAATCACACATACTGTGGATTAGATCCAATGGTTCAAATTCTCTCTGAGCTGAATAAAAATATGAACTTGTCAATTTTTCTTCAACACAAACTTGAAATTTGTAATTAATTCAATTTTCAACTTCGGTAATTGGTAAAATTTAATTAATCTAAATAAAGTATCATAATTAACATTTCCTAGTCTACCATACCATAATAAGATGACTCAAGCAAGTAAGTAGAAAAGCTGAATATATTCATTTTATTGAGCATGAACAACCATTACTCATGCAGCCTTCTAGATATACACACCACTCTTATTCAATATAATTTATCCGCCTAGAACATGAAACGAAAGTCATGCTTGCGCAAAAACGACCTTGATACCAGATTCTTCTTGATCTCTGGCACGTATAGCACATTATTCAACGTCAACTTTGGCAGTTGAAGAATTCCCCATGTACTACTACTCTCCCTTGGAAGGAGGCTCCAAAGTGGCGAACTGCATTTTGTCCAATCACAAGCCTCTATCATGTGAGCTTATGCCGTCCTCTTTCCTTTAGCCTTGGCTTGCTTGCTTCTGCACTCAAACAATCGATGTTGTGGCTTGTCGCAAATGTAACAATTTCCAAGAAACTTGTATTTCTTAGCAGCATC